>SJYC01067058.1:0-11891 GCA_006408675.1 Madoqua kirkii
TTAAAATACTTGTTTCCTCAATAATCATTGTTTGTGGGACTTTGTTTGTCTTCTGGCGGGAGGTATACTCACTGGATAAGCTGTTTTATTAATATGCATTCTGTATGACAGGATTGCATTATTTTTGTATATTAAACAGAAGGCTGGAAGTTAGGATAACCTTCAAAAATAGAATAAAACATTTAAAGATAGTTTGATTTCAGTATTTATGGGTTAATAGAATTCCCGATTCATATTTTAGAATTATTTAAATATGCAGAGAAATATCAAATACAATAAAAATTAACATGAATATTTGGGTAGAAGTTAGAAAATCTGAGCCTTTAGTATAGCTATTTTAATGTCATTAAGAAAGTTGTTTTTAATATCCAGTTTACAGTTTGGGAGAAGACTTTTTTCTTTATGTAGATTACAGTCCATGGGGTCACTGAGGGTTGGACACGACTGGGCGACTTCACTTTCACTTTTCACTTTCATGCATTGGAGAAGGAAATGGCAACCCACTCCAGTGTTCTTGCCTGGAGAATCCCAGAGACGGGGAAGCCTGGTGGGCTGCTGTCTGTGGGGTTGCACAGAGTCGCACACGACTGAAGTGACTTAGCAGCAGTAGCAGCAGCAGACTACAGCTATTCTTTAGGTGACTTATTTAAAGGGTGTATAGGAAATTTAAGTTGCTTATATGACATATCTTAGACTACAGTTTTTTTAAGAGAAAGAAAATATTAGCCCTTTAAAAGCATGTAGTATTTGTCCATTAAATTCAGCCAACTGAAAATCTTTTTCTCCTCTCAACAGCTGCGAGACAATGTGATAACACCTCGGGACACAACAATGACTTTCACGTGCTTTGTGTTTTTTGACATGTTCAATGCTCTGAGTCCAGATCTCAGGTATGCTTGAGTGATTGTAGCTGGCTAATTCAGTTGGGTAGAGTACTCTCTGTAAGTGGGCAAGGTTTTTAGCTTTGCTTGCTTTTGTAGCCTTGATTACAGGTCCAGATATAGCCTTCCTAAAGACATGTGTTCTAACAGGGGTGGGAGATTTGGAGAGATAAGCCTTAACTCTGGCCAGAAGATTAAAGTAAATCACAGATGTCATCACCTGATTCCCCCCCCCCTTTCATTTTCTTATTATCTGTAGCTACTTGATAGGTTCAAGTTAACATTATCTGAGCATAGGACAAAGTTCATGGCTATTATTAAGATGGTGTACTTTCTTCTCATTATAGAACAAGTATTGTTAGACATACAGGAGCAGTTTTGTGCATATTAACATTTTCTTACTATCTCCATCAGTGTGTCAAAACTTGGGACATTTAAAATTTTCTTTTCTTCCCATGCTGTATCTTAAGGTGGATGGTCTTGATTGAAGTACTTCGATAGAAATTACTGGGCTAGAACCTAATGGTACTTTTTCAAAGCATGTTGTTCTTGGAAACTAGTTATATTTGCCGCCTGACTGTTCATTTCAATTTTAGAGCACCTTAGGAATCCTTAACTACTTATTACCATTCACCATGCTTGAACTCTCCAAGTACAGCGCATTAATTTAGACAAATTTTTAAAGAAGCTATAGTATTTGGGTTTTGTTCTGTGATAGGCATTTTTACTTTTTCAGTATACATGTAACTAAGTCCAATCTTCAAGAAAGTTTCTTAGATTATGTACCTTAATGAAATGATTTAGAAAAGAATCATATACAAAGAAAGTTTCTTATGCTCTGGAATGCTAAAGGGAGTTTCTCTGGCCTTTATTTTTTAATAGAATCACTTTTTGGGGGGAACATGCTGTGTGGCATGTGGGATTTTTAGTGCCCCAATAAGGGGTCAAACCTCAGACCCCTGGATTGGGAGCAGAGAGTCTTAACCACTGGGCAGCCAGAAAAGACCTAGTATCACTTTTAAGAAAGTCCTTGATAAAGAAAAGCTGCTTCAAAATTCACCCTACTCCATGCGAATTATTCCAAAATATAATTAAGAAGTTTCATGTACTAGTATTGTAGAATTCAATCCAGCTTACTAAAAATTAGAGGTGAATATAATAGTAAAGAAGTTGTTTCTAGTAATAACTGAACTCTCTGCTCTGCCAACAGACCAAATCTGTGTTTGAGATTGGACTCTGCAGTAATAAAATGTTTTGCTATGCAGTTCTTGGATCCATCATGGGACAGTTATTAGTTATTTACTTTCCTCCACTTCAGAAAGTTTTTCAGACTGAGAGCCTAAGTATACTGGGTAAAAGATATATGTTTTATATATTATAAATAAGTTGTAAATATTTCCTAATGTATTTAAGAGAACTTTTTAAAAAGTGAAATAAGTGGCTTGCTTTGAAAAATATGTGTGCTGTTTCTATTTGGAATCAGGTTTAGGGGAGTCACTCCCCCAAATCTAGTTTTAAACTTTTCTGGTAATTTTTTTCTTGTGAATTTTTTATAGGTTATCACTCATCAAAATCATATTTGGTGATTCTGAAAGAATAATTGTAGTTGCTAACTTTTTAATTTTGTGTGAAGAAAAAACTAGATTTAAGCTCACTAAAAACCAGATGGCTCGTCTTTAAAATTATCATTTTGGTTGTTAAGCTAACATTTTCCTATTTGCATGTCTTATTTTATGAAATAACAGCCCTAAAAACAGAGTTTTACTAAGTTGATGTATGAAGTGAAAGTGAAAGTCACTCAGTTGTGTCTGACTCTTTGCTACCCCATGGACTATGTCCATGGAATTCTCTAGGCCAGAATACTGGAGTGGGTAGCCTTTGCCTTCTCCAGGGGATTTTCCCAACCCATGTCTTCTGCATTGTG
This sequence comes from Madoqua kirkii, assembly GCA_006408675.1. Taxonomy (NCBI): domain Eukaryota; kingdom Metazoa; phylum Chordata; class Mammalia; order Artiodactyla; family Bovidae; genus Madoqua; species Madoqua kirkii. The sequence continues at coordinate 2,806 of SJYC01067058.1, forward strand.
GGTGGATTATTAACCAGCTGAGGGCCACAAAGTAAGCCCAAGAATACTGGAGTGAGTAACCTATCCCTTCTCCAGTGGATCTTTCTGACCCAGGAATTGAACTGGGGTCTCCTGCATTGCAGGCGGATTCTTTACCAACTGAGCTATCAGGGAAGCCTGACATGGAAAACAGACATTATTTTTTCACACACTCTGGGTGAAATGTATCATCATATAGTACATTTAAAAGTTAATCTTCCTGTGTAAGTGTGAGGATGGATGCATTTTATGATAATGCTAGTTCTCACTCTTGGGTTTTTAAAGTTAATTTGGATATTTTTGATCACTATTTTTTGCTGTAAGTTAATCTTAATGTCGAACTAGTTCAATTTCAGGATTTTAATTTCATACTCATATTCTTTCCTCTTTTTTAAAAGAGTTTTAAGAAGACAGATGAAATTTTTTGAAGCAGTAAATAAGAATGAGATAGTGTGAGACACCATTGTAAAGACATGGTCTTTTAACAGTAACTTGCAGGTGGAATACATGCAGATTTCAATCAAGTTATTCCCCACTGCTTGAACAGCCTTTAAAAAAAAGAAAACTCCTCTTGGTTGTATTGCTGTTAAAGTTGGTGATTCTCAGGTTGTTGTTCAGGGAAAGCAGTCAGAAGACTTGTTCTCTGGTGCTTCTTGCCCTTGCTGTGTGACTTTGTGTAAGTCATTTGGTGCATTTGAGCTTTACTTTCCTTATTTTTAAACTGAGGCTTATTGTGGCCACTCAAGGAATGGTTGAGAAATAATGTATTTTAAAAGCTGTGGTAAAATGCTAGAAAAACATAAGCTATTAACCTCTGAAATTATAAGTTCAAAGAATTGTAAAACTCTGTTTTTTCTTGCAGATTTACTGTTTCTTCTGGGTCTCACCTCGTCAGTGTGCATAGTGGCAGAAATTATCAAGAAGGTTGAAAGGAGCAGAGAGAAGATCCAGAAGCCTGTTAGCTCGACATCGTCGTCTTTTCTTGAAGTATGATGCATATTGCATTCTCTTATTTGCAAACTAGGAATTGCAGTCTGAGGATCGTTTAGAAGGGCAAGTTCAAGAGGATAAAATGAAGATTTGAGAACTTTTGAACTTTTTATGACTAAAAATGAGTGTTAAAGACTTGAGACTTTAACCTGCTGAGAGTCCCAAATGAAATTATGCAACTTTGGTAACATTTTCCTTGATTTAAATTGGCTTTTGCAATTGAATGGAACTTCATAAAGTGTATGGGCAGTTATTTAATTTAAAAAAAAAAAGGTAAAACCTGAACCACCTTCTGCACTTAAAGAGGTCTAACAGTTCAAATACACTATCTATTCTAGATAGACATGATTTTTTTTTTAATTTTTAAATATTGTACTATTTATGGTGGTGGGGCTTTCTTACTAATACACAAATAAATTTAATCATTTCAAAGGCATTCTGTTTGGTTTAGGAATTCCCAGGAGTGCCATATTTCAGCTACTGTATGTCCTTTTCCCTGCAGTGTAAGCAGTTCAGCTACCTTGTGTTATCATTTTTGTATCTCACGTTTTTGCACAGGATGTGACCACTGTCAGATCACTGTTCTTTTCTTTCTTTTTGTGATTGAAAAGCCTATACTGCAATTTGAAGTAAATGTTTGCTTTTCTTAGTAAGTGTAAATGGTTGCCTTTTTTCTTCCTTTTTTTATTTTTGGTATGAGTCTTTGGTCTAGCAAAATTAATAAATACAGAGCTATTGAGTAGCTTTCTAGGTAGGGTAGCTAGGTAGGGTAGTAATTATCATTTAGTCATGGAGTCAAAAATATTTGACTCAAAAAAAATTGATAGCAGATTTATATTAACTTGTTATGCCTTTTTTTAGAGTTAATGTAAATACATATTTTGTCAAGTATCATCTTGACGAAGTCACCTCCTAAATATAAATCCAAGTACCTCACCTGAATATCTGAATTGTATTATTTTCAATGTCTTTTTATGTGTACTTTAAAGAATCTTTTTTAGAAAGTATAGCGTGGGAAACTTTAAGAATTGAAAAGCCCTAAACTTAACTAAACAGACAGTTTATGGACCAGAGTGTAAGTGGAAGATTCTATGCTGACCTTGGTTTCCGTGAATCTGCAGCTTTGGGGTCTAGGGGAGCACAGCCCAGAGTCTGTCCCTCTTCTGCTTCCACCAGTATCTTCTGTCTTCTTTCTGCTTTACTGGGCAAGCTAAGAAATAGATTTGCTCTTGGAATGCCATCGGTTTTTGTAATAACTGGATGAGGTGTAGGTAATTTGAGCGTGTGGCAAATTTGAGCCAGAAATTCAGAATTAGAAATACATTTTCTGTTGAGTATTTCTGTCTGAAACAGAAACGGGTCTCAACTTCTTACGTGTTTAATTCTTCCTAAAGTTTCCTGAATTTTGTATTTTATGATTATACTCTCCAGTTTTTATCTCGAATATTAAACTGCACTGTTAGCACCACAGTACTTTTGTTAACAATAGTAAAGATACCTGTTCTGTCTGTGGGGATATAACTGAAACAATTTAGTATAAGGACCTGAGATGTCTGCAGTTTATTCTGCTTTACTCTTTAAGGCTTGATAGTCAAATGTACATGGAAGCCATTGTCTAATCAACTTTTTCTTTAGTGATGGTGATGTTTCGTATCTAAAGTTTGTAATAAGTTTTCTTCTCTGTTACAAAGACTTCAAATACGTATTAAGTGCACGTCAATCGTTTGCTTTGCATTTTAGGTTCATATGAAATAAATGTGCCTATTCCGATATATAAGATTTTAAACCTCCCCCAAGAATGATTTATTTTCAAAAGTTAAGGTTCTTCCAGTTGGGACTGTTAATGTTAAAATCATATGGATGTTGAAGATACAGAAATTACACAGTACTCATAGTACACTGAATCTGTGATTTAAAAAGAAGTGAAATGTACAGTACAGATATCCATCTGTATAACAGATTTCCCACAGTAAAACAACAAATTAGTCTGTCTCTGTGTGTATTTCATATAGAATATTATCTGAATTAGCATGGATAATCCAAATGCACTAGTATCTAAATTTTTTTTCCCCCATTTCCTGGCCCTAAGAATTGCTAGATGTAGCCCCTAACAATACTATCTTGATTTTTCCATGTTAGACTACCTCATGAAGTTTTTTGTCCTCAAAGTGATTAAATGTCAGGGAAGAAAAGGAACTTTAATTCACCAACTAGGTAGACAGTTCTCAGATGAGTCAAACTGACTGCAGAGGAACGAGACTTAGCATGTTCTCTCAGATTTGTACTTAGCATTGCATGACCTAGAGATGAAAGAGTGTGAGACAAGACAAAGTAAACAGCCTCCCCCTACAGGACACAGACTTCTTTTAATAGCAGTAACTTCACTGACAAGAATAAAACACATTTCTGTGTCTCTTACCCTAGCAAGGCATACCTGTTACACTGACAGTCTTTCTGAGTCATTGCACATTTTGGTCTCTTTCATGTAGCACCTAAGTAAAGTGAGCACTGGCCATACTAAACAGTTGATTTTCAGTGATAGGAACTGGTTTGTGGCAGACAATAAATATAAGATCTAAGAACCTCAATTAACTTTACCTTGCTTTCTGCCTCTGTCACTTGGCAATTTGTGCACATTTTATTTTTACATATGACTCCCCTGAACTTGATGGAAGAACTGACTGTCATTTGAGAAAACTTTTCTTTAGTACTTAGATGTACTAGGAATAGAAAGGTGGTGGCATCTGTGCCCTTCAAGAGTTCATGGAACAGGTTAGCTGAAGATATAATGTTAACAGGCTGTCTGATCAAAGTTCACAGTGGTATTTGCATGTTTATTTTGAAAATACACATTAAAAATGAATACAGTGCACATTTTGCTGAAAGTTTCCGATGACACTGACTTTTGGAGATCTTTGAAATGCCTTTTTAGAGTAAGCTGTGACCCAAATAGTAGCTGATTTGCATACTAAAACATAGTGTGGATAAATGTTAATCCTAATTGTATATGGGTAGACAGACAGATTATCCTGATAATTAAGCTCCCTTGAGCTCAGTTAGTACTTGCAATGACTATGAACTCTTGTTGGGTTTGGGGGTTTGGTTTTCAGAGTTGGTGGTTATTAATAATGGATAATGCTTAACCAGTCCTTGATATTAATGTAGGTATAATAGTCTTCAAATAGTTTGGTAGGTTTCTATATGGGAAGTTCTCAGTCTTGGAGACGAAACTGAAATACATTAAGTACAGTGGTTAAGTGCTGCCTCAAGAACTACAGTAGCAAAAGGAGAGAAATAACTTCATTGGAAGATATGATCAAGGAAATTTCCTAGAACTAGTGGCATCTGAATCATACCTTAAGTTGAGAAACTCCAGTCAAGGACCGCAGGATGTGGCAACCAAAAGGCATAACCTCTGCAGAGTGTTGGTGGAGTCTGGAAGAGACAGGTGAAAATTATAGGAGTTTAGGGCTACGGCAAGGCCTAGCCTAATTGGAAGGCAGGACAGACAGGCTGGAGCCTCATGAAGGAGGTGAAGGAGAAGAATCTGAGTGCAGCCTGCTGGAAGATTTCAGAGTGTGGAGCTGGGGTTTTTGTCTTGTAACATGCTGAGGGGAGTTCAGAGGGTAAAGATAAAACAGAGAGACTGATTAGAGAACTGTAGGCGCTTAAGGGTTAGAGGGACCAACTGAGATGTGGCAATTAGTATGGAGAGGAGAACATGGAATTTCTGCCTTCTAAGAGCATTTGACATGACCCAATAGGAGGACAAGAAGATACTACATCCTCTAACTTTTTGGCTTGGGTACTAGAGTGTTGGGAAAATTTCCAGAGCTGAGCAGTGGGACAGAGGTTGATTTGAAGTGTGAAGTTTGTGATGTTCTTTTTCATATTAGATGAGGTTTCTAGCCTGGGATGAATTAAAGCCATGGCTGACTAATTATAGGTAATAGGAAAATAATTTCTTGTTACACACATTGATTTTATACATACATATATATATATATATATGTAGGTATAAATAAAATGATTTAATTCCAATCCTAAAGAAAGGAAAAGTCAAAGAGTGTTCAAACTACCACACAGTTGCACTCATCTCACACATTAGCAAAGTAATACTCAAAATTCTTCAAGCTAGGCTTCAACAGTATGTGAAATGGAGAATTTCCAGATGTTCAAGCTGGATTTAGAAAAGGCAGAGGAATCAGGGATCAAATTAATTCGTTGGATCATAGAAAAAGCAAGAGAATTTCAGAAAAACATCTGCTCCATTGAAGACTATGTTAAAGCCTTTGACTTTGTGGAACACAACAAACTGTGGAAAACTCTTCAAGAGATGGAAATACCAGACCCCCTTATCTGCCTTCAGGGAAATCTGTATGTAGCTCAAGAAGCAACAGTTAGAACCAGACATGGAATAATAGACTGGTTCAAAATTGGGAAAGGAATATATCAAGGCTGCATATTGTCACCCTGCTTATTTAACTTATATGCAGAGTACATCATGCAAAATGCTGGGTTGGATGAAGCACAAGCTAGAATCAAGAATGCTGGGAGAAAAATCAATAACCTCAGATATGCAGATGACACCACCCTTATGGGAGAGGGTGAAGAAAAACTAAAGAGCATCTTGATAAAGGTGAAAGAGGAGAGTGAAAAAGCTGACTTAAAACTCAACATTCAAAAAACTTAGATCATGGCATCTGTTCCCATCACTATGGCAAATAAATGGGGATGCAGTGGAAACAGTGACAGACTTTATTTTCTTGATGCAGATGGTGACTGCATCACTAAGTTAAAAAATGCTTGCTCCTTGGAAGAAAAGCTATGACCAACCTAGATAGCATATTAAAAAGCAGAAACATTGCTTTGCTGACAAAGGTCTGTATAGTTAAAGGTATAGTTTCTTCAGTAGTCATGTATGGATGTGAGAGTTGGACCATAAAGATAGCTGAGAATTGATGCTTTTGAACTGTGATGTTGAAGAAGACTCCTGAGAGTCCCCTGGGCTGCAAGATCAAACCAGTCAATACTAAAGGAAATCAGTCCTGAATATTCATTGGAAGGACTGATGCTGTAGCTAAAGCCCCAATATTTTGGCCACCTGATGTGAAGAACTGGCTCATGTGAAAAGACCCTGATGCTGGGAAAGATTGAAGGCAGGGAAGGGGACAACAGAGGCTGAGATGGTTGGATGGCATCACTGACTTGATGGATGTGAATTTGAGCAAGCTCTGGGAGTTGGTGATAGACAGGGAGCCTGGCATGCTGCAGTCCATAGGGTCACAAAGAGTCAGCACAACTTTACAATTGAACTGAAGTAAAGCGATAGGAATCTAGAAAAATGTAGTGATGAACCTATTTGCAAGGCAGGAACAGAAATAAATAATTGTATGGAGTTATAAATACGTCCATAGAGTATGGACTTGTGGACACAGTGGGGGAAGGAGAGCTGGGGTGAAGTGAGTGAGTCACAGTGACATGTATATAGTACCACGTGTAAAACAGACTGCTGGTGCGTGCCTGCTCTAAAGTGCAGGACGCTAAGCTCGGTGCTCTGTGAGGACCTAAACGGGTGGGATGTGGGGAGCTGAGAGGGTGGCTCAAGCGGAGGGGGTATATGTATACATCTGACTGATTCACACTGTTGGGGGCAGAAACTAATACAACATTGTAAAGCAGTTATTCTCCAATTAAAAATACATTATAAAATAAAGCAATAAATGAATGTAACCTCAGCTTTGAGAGAGTAAGATACTTTTTGAAAGTAATTCCTTTAGTTATTAAGAGTTATGGCAAGAGAGTAGAAAACAGGGCTGATTTCTGTTTTTGTTTGCATTTTACGCATAGTTCTTCTGTGGATCTCTAACTTCATATCTCACGGTGTTTCAACACAGTCCACTTACTGGTCTTTTTGGACAGTAGTTCTTCAACTTGAAATCCTTTTGCTCTGTTTTAATTTGAGAGTCAGAAATTTTACCTGTTCTTAAGCCCAGGTGAAGAGCCAACCAGGATGGCCTTTTTAGATGGCTCTAATGCTATGTGTGTGTGAGGGGTAAATACTGGTTAAAATAAATGCAGCCATAAGTTTGCATATACAATTGTGGGATTTTATTTTTTAGAAAGCATTACAATTTTAAGTACAAGCCACTTAAATGATAAATGCAGATAGAAATTTGCTATAATTTTTTCTTTTTATTCAGAGTAAATTTGGTGGTGGAAGTTTGGGTAGGGAAGACATTTTGAGGCTTTAGTTTTGATCCTTATAAATTCCTCTCTGATGTAGACCTGCCAGCACTCCCATGTACCTGAGAGTGTGGGGCCTGCCTGTGTCTGCACTGCTCCAGGTAGGCAGTGTTTCCTGTGCAGATCACAGGACGTACCTGGCTCTGCCATTCTGTTCCCTTTGTGTTTGAGTCTAGCCAAATTGGCAGATATCCTGGCAAAGGCTCATATGTCTACAGTGGCCCCATGGCTGCTGGCCTGGCTGAACTGCCTTCATACATCAGTCCCAGCTGCCCAATCATCATTATTTCTTCAGCAGTAACTGCATTCTTACCACTTAGATTACGGTAGAAATTATATCTCACAGTATTAAGAGCACACAGTGTGGGAAATTGGGCACATTGTTCTATATGACCCTAAAGATCTATTTTTGTTTTCTGAGTATTTTTAGCCTTTGAATTAAAAGAAAAAATGCTCTTTGTTACAAGTTTTTTCTTTTTTTAAAATACCAATTCACTCAGCTATATTAAAGTAGTTTTCTATTGAGCCCTTCCCTGTTATACAGTTAGAAGTGACAATTTGGTGTCATCTGTGGTTATAAAATACCAAAATGCCTTGACCATTTGCTCTTTCTCATCAAGTCTGCACCTTAAAAGCCCATATGAAACAACTGGTTATGTGAGTCTCACAAAAAAATTATCTTTGAGCAATACATAGCAGGACCCAAACAAATGACAGAAAAACGTATGCTTGGTAAAAAGGACACAACAGATTTCATATTAAAGCATTGCTAGGTGGATTTTCAGTTTAGTTCCATCACTCAGTCATGTCCAACTCTTTCTGACCCCATGATTGCAGCACACCGGGCCTCTCTGACCATCACCAACTCCTGGAGTTTACTCAAACTCATGTCCACTGAGTCAGTGATGCCATCCAGCCATCTCATCCTCTGTCATCCCCTCCTGCCTCCAATCCCTACCAGCATCAGAGTCTTTTCCAGAGTCACCTCTTTGTATGAGTTGGCCAAAGTACTGGAGTTTCATCACTCCTTCCAAAGAACACCCAGGGCTGATCTCCTTTAGAATGGACTGGTTGGATCTCCCTTGCAGTCTAAGGAACTCTCAAGAGTCTTCTCCAACACCACAGTTCAAAAGCATCAATTCTTCGGAGCTCAGCCTTCTTCACAGTTCAACTCTCACATCCATACATGACTACTGGAAAAACCATACCTCTTATCAGAAGGACCTTAAGTTGGCAAAGTAATGTCTCTACTTTTGAATATGGTATCTAGGTTGGTTGTAACTTTCCTTCCAAGAAGTAAGCATCTTTTAATTTCATGGCTGCAATCACCATGTGCAGTGATTTTGGAGCCCAAAAAATGAAGTCTGACACTGTTTGCCCATCTATTTGCCATAAAGTGATGGGACCAGATGCCATGATCTTCGTTTTCTGAATGTTGAGCTTTAAGCCAACATTTTCACTCTCCTCTTTCACTTTCATCAAGAGGCCTTTTAGTTCCTCTTCACTTTCTGCCCTAAGGGTGGTGTCATCTGCATATCTGAGGTTATTGATATTTCTCCTGGCAATCTTGATTCCACCTTGTGCTTCTTCCAGTCCAGCGTATCTCATGATGTACTCTGCATATAAGTTAAATAATCAGGGTGACAATATACAGCCTTGACGTACTCCTTTTCCTATTGGAACCAGTCTGTTGTTCCATGTCCAGTTCTAACTGTTGCTTCCTGACCTGCATACAGATTTCTCAAGAGGCAGTCAAGTGGTCTGGTAATCCCATCTCTTTCAGAATTTTCCACAGTTTATTGTGATCCACACAGTCAAAGGCTTTGGCATAA
>SJYC01067059.1:0-10799 GCA_006408675.1 Madoqua kirkii
AGAAGTTAAATAAGCAGGGTGACAATATGCAGCCTTGATATATTCCTTTTCCTATTTGGAACCAGTCTGTTGTTCCATGCCCAGTTCTAACTGTTGCTTCCTGGCCTGCATACAGACTTCTCAAGAGGCAGGTCAGGTGGTCTGGTATTCCCATCTCTTTCAGAATTTTCCACAGTTGATTGTGAGCCACACAGTCAAAGGCTTTGGCATAGTGAATAAAGCAGAAATAGATGTTTTTCTGGAACTCTCTTGCTTTTCCCATAATCCAGCAGTTGTTGGCAATTTGATCTCTGGTTCCTCTGCCTTTTCTAAATCCAGCTGGAACATCTGGAAGTTCATGGTTCACGTATTGCTGAAGCCTGGCTTGGAGAATTTTGAGCATTACTTTACTAGCATGTGAGATGAGTGCAATTGTGTGGTAGTTTGAGCATTCTTTGGCATTGCCTTTCTTTGGGATTGGAATGAAAACTGACCTTTTCCAGTCCTGTGGCCACTGCTGAGTTTTCCAAATTTGCTGGCATATTGAGTGTAGCACTTTCACAGCATCATCTTTCAGGATTTGAAATAGCTCAGCTGGAATGCCATCACCTCCGCTAGCTTTGTTCATAGTGATGCTTTCTAAGGCCCACTTGACTTCACATTCCAGGATGTCTGGCTCTAGATGAGTGATCATGCCATCGTGATTATCTTAGTCATGAAGATCCTTTTTGTACAGTTCTTCTGTGTATTCTTGCCACTTCTGCTTAATATCTTTTGCTTCTGTTAGGTCCATACCATTTGTGTCCTTTATCGAGCCCATCTTTGCATGAAATGTTCCCTTGGTATCTCTAATTTTCTTGAAGAGATCTCTAGTCTTTCCCATTTTGTTGTTTTCCTCTATTTCTTTGCATTGATTGCTGAGGAAGGCTTTCTAATCTTTTCTTGCTATTCTTTAGAACTCTGCATTCAGATGCTTATATCTTTCCTTTTCTCCTTTGCTTTTCACTTCTCTTTTTATCACAGCGATTTGTAAGGCCTAACCCTAACTCCTAGCCTGACCCTGAATCCTGGGATGCTTCCAGAAAGCTCTCGTGTGGAGAACCCCTACTGCACACTGAGCAGCAGCTCCTGGTGGTCCCACCGGGCGCCTTATGCGTGTGCCGGCCTGTGTGTGTCCCCGTGGGAGCTCCGTGCGTGTGGAAGCACACGTGTGTGTGCGTCTTCTCCAGGGCTGCCTTCCGCACACAGGTAGGGCCTGTGCCCACAGGCCGGCGGCTGTTTTTCGTTGTTATTATTCTGATAAACCACATCTGAGCTCTGCCGTCATAAGTGTCCCACAGTTACGTTAACTCTGGGATTTCATACAGCAGATCCTAGAGCAAAACTGAGACTTTACACCGGACTATTTTTATCACTTTTGTTCAAAAGGAGCTACAGTAAAATGTCCCTAACATGGTCTTCCCGGGTGGCTCAGTCAGTAATGAATTCGCCTGCAGTGCAAGAGACTCCAGTATTCCTGCCCGGAGATTCCCATGGACACGGGAGCCTGGCGGGCTGCCGTCCGTGGGGTTGCCAAGAGGCAGACCCGACTGAGCGTGCGCAGGCATCAGGGCACAGAGGCCACCGCTGCAGGCGCTTCTCAGTGCTGCGTCCGGCAGCAACGGGTCCATTCACATCGTGGCGCCACCCTTCCCACCGCTATCTCCAGAACGTTCCATCTTTCCAACCTGATGCTCTGCCCTCTGCCCGCCCCTCAGCCCCCACCGTCTACATCCCGTCTCTGTGCAGCTGACGACCCCGGGACCTCGTACAGGGTTTGTCCCGGTTCTGCCCTCTCCACGGGCATCGGGTCCTCAGGGCTCATCCTTGCCTCCTGAGTCACGCGTCCTTCCTGCCGAGCCGCACTGTGCTCCACCGCAAGCCCTGACCCATGGTGCTCCTCACCGCACCCAGAGGGCAAGAGGAGGGGCCGCTGAAGCTTCGGAAGCCGACTCCGTGGCACTAAGGGGTGTGCCCAGGCACGCCCACCCTCATTCCATCCACAGTGGCCGCAGCCCTGGCCTGGTGCCTCCTCCTTCCCGGAGGGAGGAGCCGGACAATGAGCCCAAGTGATCAGGGACACAGAGCGACCTCAGCGACCCCGCTCTGGACACCTGGTTCCACAGGGGCAGACACGTGTGTCCCGCCTGTGGATGCAGACGAAAAGGGGACCCACCCGCGTGGCATCAACACACGGGCGGACACCACGCTGCTCACTCAGTCAGCGCAGCGAATCTCTGACACAGGCCGCCGCGCGGCGGCCACAAGAGCTGGTTCTCAGAGACGGCTAGGGTCAGCGCGACTCCACCTGAAGGCAGCGTCCAGAGCGGGCAGACGTGCAGGCCCGTGATGACCAGGGCCGGGGAGGGTGGTGCCCAGGGCCGGGTTTCCTGTGGGTGAGGGAGGCACAGCTTTGGAAGGTCCTGAAGCCGTTGGAGCGACGGCCTGCGTACGGGAGGGCTCCTGGCCTGCGACTACGCCTCCATAGCACGCCTTCTCATCACGCCGTGGCAATGGTCCCGCAGCCCTGCGCACGGCCTGGAAACCTCTCAGTGCACAGGCTAGGTGGGGAGTTGTGTGGTGATGAATTGTCTCAATAAAGCGCGCAGCCAGGGGCCCGGGGCGAGCTTGGCGTTTCCGAGGGAGCTGAGGCAGCCTGTTGGCTGGGGCTGGCGGGGGAGCCAGGGCTCAGCTCCCGGGTGAGGCTGTGTGTACGGCGAGGGTGCAGCCTGAGGCCTGAACCACATGGGGTCTCAGGGGTCCCCCCTGAGGAGGTGAGGTCAGACCCAGGTCCGAGCCCGAGGGGCGCAGAGCAGGTGGCCCTGTGTGGTGTTGTGGGCTGAGCTGTGTCCCCAGGTCCATGCGTGAAGCCCCAGCTCCAGCGCTCAGAATGGGACCGTGTTTGCAGACAGGCCTTGAAAGAGGTGGCTGAGTGAAAAGAGGTCACTAGGGTGGGGCCCCAACCTTTCTGAGACAGGAGGTCAGGACGCAGACACACAGAGGTGAGGATGCGGGGAGACCATGGTGAACACACGCCAAGAAGACAGAAATGCCCCAGCCTCCGGCTTGCAGCGCCCAGACCGTGAGAAAGGGGCTCCTGCCGCTGAAGCCCGGGGTGGGCGTGCTAGGTGCTGGGAGCCCGTGAGGAACCGCGGGCACATTGCTGAAGCAGAACCCGTGATGGACGTGGCGTGAGGGGAGGCGACGACCAGAGGGGTTTGGGATTCAGATCCAGCTGCTGGCAGGTGGGGACCCTGCTTGTTAGACGGTAAACCGGGATGGAGCAGAGTGGTCCGCTGGGGGCTGTCCAGGGACCCCCAAGACCGTCCCCAGCCGCTGCCGGGGGGTTGAGGACCCAGCAGCCCTGGGCGGTGCCCTGCTCCTCCCGCACCCTCTTCACGGGCTCCAGGGCCAGGCACTGTGCGCACTGGCAAGTGGGAACAAGAGCCAGAGGGCCTGGGGCTGAGCGAGGCCCCCGTGGTGGGAGAGGGAGAAGGCGGAGTCCAGGGGCGCAGAGCACCTCCGCCAGCGCAGAGACGACCCGAGGGCCGAGCGCGCGCTGCAGGGACCCTCTGGGGAGGATCCTGCCCCTTGCCACCAGCCAGCAGGGGCTCGGAAGGGTCTCCTTGGATACATGAGTGGGAAGTGGAGGGGGTCGTGAATGCAGGGAGAGTTGAAATGGTGCCAGATTCTCTGAGCCCTGGAGTAGGGACGGGGTGTCAATGCCCCAGATAGAGCCCCAAAACACCGCCAGGTGCCCCACCCCAGCCGCCCTGACAGCGCGCGCTGGGCTGGTCCTCAGCGGCCAGGCTCTTGGGTGGCCCTGGCCCGGAATGTACCCCCTCACTCAGCGACCCCCGAGCCTGAGACGTCGCCCTCGGCTCTGACGTCCTCCCCGGAAACCCCGGCCAAGCCAAACACACCCGCGTGGGGCTCCGTCCTGAGTCAGAGCCGTGTGGCCACGGGCTGCGCTGGGCTCTCCTGTCCGTGAGCCCGGCCACCTGCCCCCGATGCATCCCCGTGGGGCCCAGGCCACACCCAGCGCGAGGTCTCAGAGGCACTGGGGTCTACAGGTCCCACGCCCACCCCCACGCCCGACCACGCACCTCGGACCACTCCTCCTCGCGGGCCTGCAGGCCTCAGGGTGACTCACCTCGATGGGGCTGTCCCCCACCCGCTGCCCTAGTCCACCCCCGGCCGCTGGCCAGAGACAGGTCAGCGTCCATCATCCAGGCTGTGAGCAGAGAGGACTGGGCAGGAAAGAGGCGCGCTCACAGAATTTATTTTTCAAAGACGGGCCTGAGGAGTCTTCCAGCCCACACCGTCTCCTGGAGCCACGACGCCCCGTGACGTGAGGGTGCTCACGCACGCCCCCAGCAGTGGGCGACAGGACAGGGGGCGCCGCACAGCCTCCCCGGGGCTCGAGGCCCCCACGTGGTCAGGCCGTTGGCCAGCCCCCCAGATGTGCTGAGGAGAAGCCCCAGGGCTTAAGGGAGGCGTCCAGCTGGCGGCTGCAGCAGCAGACGCTGAAATCACACGGCCGACCCAGCTGAGCCTTCCCAAGGTTCTGACCCACAGGAACCACGAGTGATTAAAGACTGAGCAATTAAAGACTGACTCCATTGCTGCTGGACCATAAAGAAAGCTGAGCGCCAAAGAACTGTGGTGTTGAGCTGTGGTGTGGAGAACACTCTTGAGAGTCCCTAGGCCTGCAAGGAGATCCAACCAGTCCATCCTAAAGGAAATCAGTCCTGAATATTCATTGGAAGGACTGATGCTGAAGCTGAAACTTCAATACTTTGGCCATCTGATGTGAAGAGCTGACTCACTGGAAAAGACCCTGATGCTGGCAAAGACTGAAGGCGGGAGGAGAAGGGGACGACAGAGGATAAGGTAGCTGGATGGCATCACCAATTCAATGGACATGAGTTTGAGTAAACTGTGGGAGTTGGTGATGGACAGGGAGGCCTGGCGTGCTGCGGTTCATGGGGTCTCAAAGAGTTGGACACGACTGAGTGCATGAACTGAACTGAAATTGATGTGTTAAGTCATTAAGTTTCAAATTGTTATGCAGCAACAGATAGTCATTTCACAACAGACTAGAATTCAGGATGAGATCCACGAGAAAGCTAAAATCTTGAGTTTCATCAGAGGTGTCACGGCAGTTCAGTGGGGAAGGTTAAATTTTTTCAATCGTGGTCAGGCCGTTGGCCAGCCCCCCAGATGTGCTGAGGAGAAGCCCCAGGGCTTAAGGGAGGCGTCCAGCTGGCGGCTGCAGCAGCAGACGCTGAAATCACACGGCCGACCCAGCTGAGCCTTCCCAAGGTTCTGACCCACAGGAACCACGAGTGATTAAAGACTGAGCAATTAAAGACTGACTCCATTGCTGCTGGACCATAAAGAAAGCTGAGCGCCAAAGAACTGTGGTGTTGAGCTGTGGTGTGGAGAACACTCTTGAGAGTCCCTAGGCCTGCAAGGAGATCCAACCAGTCCATCCTAAAGGAAATCAGTCCTGAATATTCATTGGAAGGACTGATGCTGAAGCTGAAACTTCAATACTTTGGCCATCTGATGTGAAGAGCTGACTCACTGGAAAAGACCCTGATGCTGGCAAAGACTGAAGGCGGGAGGAGAAGGGGACGACAGAGGATAAGGTAGCTGGATGGCATCACCAATTCAATGGACATGAGTTTGAGTAAACTGTGGGAGTTGGTGATGGACAGGGAGGCCTGGCGTGCTGCGGTTCATGGGGTCTCAAAGAGTTGGACACGACTGAGTGCATGAACTGAACTGAAATTGATGTGTTAAGTCATTAAGTTTCAAATTGTTATGCAGCAACAGATAGTCATTTCACAACAGACTAGAATTCAGGATGAGATCCACGAGAAAGCTAAAATCTTGAGTTTCATCAGAGGTGTCACGGCAGTTCAGTGGGGAAGGTTAAATTTTTTCAACAGATGGTGCTAGAGCAATTAGATAAACTTTGGTCTCTACCTGACACCATACACACAAATGAGTTCACGGTGGATCACAGTCCTGAAGACAGTGCTGAAAATAGAAAGCTTAGAGAAGAAAGAGAGAGAATATGGTTCATGACCTTGGAGTAAGTAGGCAAAGGTTTCTTGGAGAGAACAAAAGAAGTTGAGGTAGAAAAGGAAAAAAATCAATAAATTGAGACTTACCCAAATTACAAACATCTATTTCTTTTAATTTTAATTTTTTTTTTTGCCACATGGGATCTTAGTTTCTGAACCAGGGATTGAACCCAGGTTTCCTGCACTGCAAGGCAGAATTTGAGGCACCAGGGAAGTCCCCCAACCAAGTTCAAAAGCACTTCAGCAAGGAAGGAGCCAGCAAGTGCTTTGGGAGCAAGTGGACCCTCACAAGCCATCAAAAACGTCAGCCAACCTCTTGTACCTTATACAAGAACAAGCTCAAAGTAAAATCACGGACTTATATTTAAAACATAAAATCGGAAATTTAGGGGGAAAGAGAAACGCTTTAGTGCCCAGAGGTCAGCAGCAAATGCTTAGACTTGGTGCTCCTCTCCCAGTGCTGCTGTGTGATGCCCCCCAGGGAAGACCGGGTTAGCCTTCCGCTGCGCATCCTGCCCAGGAGGCTGGGCCCAGCGGTCCCCAGGGGGCCCCTGGGGCAAGCGTCCCGGGGGTGAGACGGTCAAGGACCCTCAGGGCGTCCCGGCAACACCTGTCCCCTGGTGGTCCCGCTCGGGGGCTCGGGCCCGGCTCCCAGCGCGCCCCGTGTCCGGCTCGCTCAGCCCAGCCGGCCAGTGGCTGGAAGCACTCGGACTGGGCTTTCCCCGACTCCAAGCCACTGGTGACAGAGGCGCGGGGGCTCTTGCTGCCCCCAACTAGAGGGGCCCAGCATGGCTCCCTTCAGTCGGCTGCCTGGTGCGGGCAGAGCTCTGCAGAGGAGCCCCTCGCGGCCTGTGGTCAAAACGAGGGGCAGGAGGGACTGAGCTGAGACCCCGGGTCCTTCCTGCCCTTCCTTGCGTGCCCAGGGCTGGCCGCCCGCGGCCGTGTCCACGCTGTTCACTCCCAGGGGTTTTTCTCACTCCTCCCTGGCCTGATGACCCCAGGATGGACGTGGGGCTGGGATGCCGCGGGGCCGGGGCCCAGCCTTTCCTGGAGGGCAGAGGTGGTCACGGGGGAGGGCGGGCCTGGGTCTGGGTCACCGCCTGCACTTGGTGAGGGGCCCTGGCCCTGGTCGGCAGCGCCTACTGGCTGACTCACTGCAGCGCCACAAGCCCCTTGCCCTCTGCGTGGGGGCAGCTGTCCCTACGGACCCCTCGCCGGCCTGTCTGGGCAGAGGGCACCCCAGGGTCCTGGGCGGGTGGGGCTGTGGCCTACAGCACAGGATGGCCACACCCCCACCCGGGCGAGGCCCACCTGCTGCCCCAGGGCCCTCACTCAGGCCTTTGTCCTGCGCTCTGAACCCTGCTTCCCGGTCTGCACAGGCATGGTGCCCGCCCCCAGCAGGGCCGAGCAGGTGGGAGGCCCTTGAAGCACGCTGTGCCCCTCACCCTCAGGGTTTGGGGGTGGGGGAGGGTGACATGTTCCTGCACACCAGGAGCCCCCTAGGAGAAGAGGACCCCTGGACCCCAGCCTGGGTGCCCCCCACTACGGCCCCAGCATCACACTGAGAAGCAGGGACCTCACAGGGGGACAGTCCTGAGCCAGAAGCTGGTGGGCAACGCACGGCCGACGGGGCAGGATGGGAGAGGCGGCGGGCAGTGGAGGGGCTGGCTCGGGGGCGCTCACCGTGGGGGCCTGAGCTGCGTGCCCCCAACCGTCGGCGCAGCGGGTCCTTCTCTTGGGCCAGCACTGAGCCTGGCCAGGGCCTGCTCTGCGGGGTGGCCCCATACCCGGGCACAGACTGCATGAGTGAGTGACCCAGGGCACCACCCTCAGGCCAGTGGGGATGGGCTGCAGGAATCAGGGGTCTGTCTTGAACCCCATGCTGTCACTGAGGATGGGGGCCCCATCCTCGAAGGGTCTGAGGCTCTGAGCGGGCTGGGACGTAGGGAAGGGGCCGTCCTACATGTCGCGAGGGTGCTCCTGGTAGGTTAGCTCCACTCTGAGCTGACTGTGGTCCCTCTGTGTCCCCGTGAAGGGCAGTGTGGTTCTCTCCTGGTGGCCCTCTCTGCAAAGAGGCGGTCTGACCCCCCCAGGGGCCAATGTGACCCGCAGCCCAGAGATGGGGTATCGATGGCCAAGCTGTGTCCAGCTCGGCTTCTGCCCTTGTCCCAGGCCTCAGATGGACCGAATATTCTGGAGTGTGTTGCCAGCGGTCCCCAGTCCCCTGGACAGCTGCCCTGTCGAACTCGACACCTCCGGGTGGAGGGCTTATACAGAGGCACCACTGCCCACGTGACCACAGATGCCCACGCGTCTATGCTGACAGGAAGGACGATTCGGCACCAGCTAAATGCGGCCTCTGGAGAACTTCCGAAATAAAAGAGGTTTTTTTTGTTGTTTTTCTGAAAAGCGTCAAGCTATTTGTAGCCCAAGCTGGTTGAGCAGATTTTTCTGGGTGTAGCTAATTTTTTCACTCATTACTTTCTTTTTCTTGTGAATTAGAAAGTAGCGTTCTTCCCACCAGGGAGCATCTCTCTGACTTCTCCCTGTACCCCTGCCAGCCTTCCTGCTCCGGCGGTGGGGGCGGGCTCAGACCTGCTCCCCCCAGCCCAGGAGGCTGGCTTTTCCTTTAACCACAGCCCCGCAGCGGGAGGCAGGCTGGCCGGACCCCAGGCTCTCCTCCCAAGGTCACCTGCCCCCAGGTCGTGACCTGTGGTGGGCAGGGGCTGTGGAGGGGTTGCACCAGGTGGTCAGTTGGCAGCATCCAGGCTGGAGAAACTGGAAGAGGGCCCTGCCATCCCCCACCTGGCAGAGCAGAAGGCGGGCCTGTGACCCACTGGCTGAAGCGCATGCGCCTGCTCAGGTCTCTCAGCTGGAGGGGCAGCCCTTGCATCTGTGGCAGGATTCAGGGTGTCCCCTGGACTCAAGGGGAGAGCAGACCCCGCCCGCTTCCCGCCCTGCAGCCCGGGCTCACTCGCCCCTGGATATTCCACCAGAGGCCGGACCTTGGGGGTCCTGGGGCGGCTCCGGGCCCTCTAGCCATCAGCTCCAGGTGGGGTTTCCAGGCCCAAGACGGGGCTGCAGCCCACCTTTGCTGACCCCACCCTCCCCTGGAGCACACTTGGATGAGAGAAGAGCTGCCTCTGCGGTGGCCCACCCCTCCCTGCCTCTTGTCCACAGGGTTGCTTTAAAACCTGGCATCTGCCAGTCTAGGCCCTTCTGGAAGTCCAGTCCCCTCAGGGCCCAGCCCGAACTCCTGAGCTGGGGCTGCCTGGAGCCCCTCCCAGACACCCAGAACCGGGCGGCTTAGCACGTCCTCCGAGTCTCAGGCTTGCCTGGGCCAGTCGGTGTGAACTTTTGAAGCGTCCTTTCTCACTGCCGGATGGGACCGCTTTGCTAAGCTCCAGGTGCCCTGAGATGGGGCTTCCACAGAGGCCCCAGGGCTGGTGAAGGCTCAGAAGTCCTGCCTTGCCCTTCAAGTGTCCTTTCTGGCCACACGCCTTTATCCACAATCTCCAAACTCCCTAAAGCTCTGAAAGAAAGGCTTTCAAAATCTGGTGACAAAGCCAGTCCTAAAGCAATATATTCGTTTACCATGGTCTTCATTTACTCCAGTTCATGGGAGCAGTTGTGTTTCACTACCAAAATCTTTAAAAAAAAAGAAATTGTAGTATTTCTTTTGGCAGTGTGGCATGGGGGGCCCTTAGCTTCAAACCAGGGATGGAGCCCAAGCCCCCTGCAGGGAAAGTGTGGTGTCTCGAACTTGGGGCCACTGGGAAGGCCCTCAGCACCAGAACTGCAAGGCAGCCCCAGGGCCCTGTGAGGCAGGAGGTCACCTGGGAGTGGGTGAAAGTCCTGAATTCCAAAGCTCTGGCCCCAGAGCCTGGGGCGGGGTGGGGGGTGCTGGACCCGGTGGAGGCCCCGGGGGAGGGGACCCCGACCAGCCGGGCGGCAGTGACGGTGCTGCCCCCTGACTTTCACACTAAGAGGGGCCCCAGTCTGTCCAGTGTTGGCACTCAGAGATGCAGAGCCCAAAGGCCAGCAGGGGCCCCAGGGCTCCGGAGGGCGGGGCAGGATGGGGCTTCCTGCCTGTGGAGGGGCCCTCACCTGGGGGGCTGCTGACCACAGGCCCGACGTCCCTCCCTGAGAGACTGAGAGCCCCACGTGTGCCCCCTGGGGGCACTCCCGGGAAGTCCAGGCTGAGGGCCCCTGGGAGTGTCGCCGGGAGTGTGCAGTGACGGAAAGGCAGGAGAGGCCTGTCGAGGAGACCGGCCTGGGGAGCCTCAGCCTGCGTGGGGTGCAGACCCCGCCCGCCTCCACAGGGCCTGGGGGCCCCTCTCAGGGTGGTCTCAGCGGGCCCACCTGTGGGTGTGCAGAGCACAGGGTGCTGGGTGGGCCTGGGGGTGTGGGGGTGAGGGTGGGTGCCAGGCCCCCTGTCCAGGATGGCAGCTCATCCTCACCCCTCACCAAGGATCCTGGAACTGGGGCGGCCGACTGCCCAGACGTGTGCGCGTGCAGAGCAGGGCACAGCTACCAACAGCTGCAGGAGAGGAGCCGGGGCTGGCCGCGCGCCAGGGTTCAGGCTCTCGGCCGGACAGACCAGGAGTGGGGCTCCGCAGGCCAAAGCCCCTGGCATCCATCCTGATGGGGGGGCATGCCCTGACCTCAGCTGCGCAGAGCCTGCCG
>SJYC01067060.1:0-17557 GCA_006408675.1 Madoqua kirkii
GCTGCCGGGCGGAGGGGGCGCCCCGTGCCGGGTCCTGGATCCTGACCCTGGCTTGCGCTGCGTGGGTCCCTCCCCGCTGGGGGATGGGCCGGGTGCCCCCCTCCCACTGGTCCAGCGCCAGCCTCTCCTTGTTGAACTGGCCCGAGACCGCCTGCGGGGGGTCCTGAGGGAGCCCCTGGGCATGGAAGGCCAGGGGCGGGGGGAGGGGTCTGCGTCCAACAGCCGGCCGTCCCAGAGTGGCCCCACATGGAGAGGGCCGGCGGGAGGCTGCTGGGGCCACCCCACCCAGCTTCTCTGCATCCTCTTCCCATTGAGAGATGTGAGTGGGCTGGCCTGGGGCCTCTTCCCCAGACTGGGAGCCTCCAGGGCCTGGTCTGAGTCATTCCCCTGCCCAGCATGGGTCTTCAGACCTAGAGGGTACAAACTGGTTCACCCAAGGGCCGGCCTGGACCCCCACCCTCCAGGCACACAGGGCTGGACACCCACTGAAAACCTGGCTGAGGTCAGGTTTAAATAGAAAGGAGACTCCACAGAGGGGGTGCATCGGGGGAGCTGGGCCCAGGCAGCCCCCTGGCTGAGGCCTCTCTGCTAGAGCGCAGCCGTGTTCAGGGCAGAACGGGAAGGCTGACTCGGGCACCAGGGTGGCCTTGGAAGCCCTTGTCAGGGATCGGGGTCCACACCCTGGGTGGAGCCCCACAGTATTGGCCCAGGTGTGGCAGGCGGGCGGAGCGGCCTGGCAGGTGGGGCTGGGGCTGGGAGTTGCCGGCTGCACCCTGGGCCGGGCGAGGCTCCTGGGGAGGGGCCTCTCATCTTCACCCTGCCAGCAAGGGGCTCCCTGGGGAGCCAAGGCCAGGAGCTGCCTGCCCGTGCTGCGGGTCAGACAATGCAGGAGACGCAGGGCCAGCCCGCCAGCCTGCCATTGTTCATGGAGAGATGGGGGAAGCCCCGGGAGACCGCCCCCTACTCTGGGGCCTGCGGGCACTTGGGGTTCCCTGCTGGGGCTCCAGCCCCTCTGGGCTGGTGTCTGCCCCACCTGGAGCTCAGCTAGGATCGGCCTCACCCATGCCTGACCCCGGGCCTGAGGCAGAGGGCGTAATGTGGATGGCGTGTAGGGTCCCCCCGGGGTTGGGGCCAGGAGCCAGGCATTTGGGGCAGGGTCGCCGTGAGTCTTCACTGTTCCATTGTTGGCATTCTGAGCCTTAGCTTGTCACCCCTCTAGGAAAGAGGGGGACCCTATGGACCCCTCCGTGCCCACCATCTCAGGCACTGGGGGGAGGGGGGCCCTATGGACCCCTCCGTGCCCACCATCTCAGGCACTGGGGGGAGGGGGGACCCTATGGACCCCTCTGCGCCCACCGTCTCGGGCACAGGGTGGGGGCCTCTGGTGGTCCCCTGTACCCTCCCCACCACACCCCCTCTCAGCGAAAGTGGTGGTTCCGCTGCCTCTGGCTCCTGTCCCCAGAGCCACGGGGAGATTCTAAGAATGAAAACAGTCGGGAGCATCAGGCACCGGGCGGTGGGGAGGAGGTGGGCGCGGCACGTCTGCGGCGAGTCCTCGGGAGTGTCTGTTGTGCCTCGAGGACCAGATAAAGCGGGCGGCAGGGCCCTCTCCTTGGGGACCCCCAGGGAATCCCCAGCCCTGTGCTGGTGAGGTGGGATGGGGGCCGGGCTGGCAGGGGCTGGGCTTGTCCCCTGTCCCGGGCCTCCCAAGGCTGTGCCTCACCAGTGGGCAAACCAAGGCCGTCTGGGCAGTGCACCTTCAGGCCCCAGGGTGTGGGGAGATGAGGCAGGCCCAGCTCTGTCCTTGGAGGTGCCCCAGGCCCGAGAGGTCAGCTTGTCCACCCGGCAGGAGCTGTGTCTAAGGTGCGCCCGGGGTTGGAGGCTGGGGGATACTCAGGCCGGAGGTCCCCCACAGGTCCACGTGGCGGGTGCTTTCTTGGAGCCAGGGTGCGGGGCCGGGCTGTGGCCTGTGGCCCCCCCACCGCCGCCATCCTCTTGGATGAAAGGCGCCCCTGTTCCCAGCAGTGGACCCACCCCTCCTCCCCAGGTGCCAGCAGCCTCCAGGCCCCAAGGCAGCAGCTCCAGCCTGGACGGGGGGGACAGAGGCCCCTTAAGCAGTGAGCCAAGAAGGGAGGGGAGTGAGGGTGTGGAGGCCTCCCGCCCCTGCTGACAGAGTTCAGAGCGCGTCCACCTCTTTGGATGCCCAGCTCCTTCCTGTTGGTCTGGCTTGTTCAGATTCTGGTGGGGACCTGTGGGGTGGGGGCGAGGCTGGGTTTGGCGGCTCAGGAGACCCCCATGGTCCCTGGCATCGCGGCTCAGGCAAGAGGGCGGAGCGGAAGAGTCCGCTCCATCAGCCCCCCTCGGCTGGCGGCAGCTGTCTGGCCAGCGGGGCTGGTTGGCGGGTTTGGGGGGCTACGCACGGGCCACAGCTTCCGCTTTTGCAGAGGAGATGGGGGGCGGGCATCTAGGGCTCTGACCGCCCCCTCCCGCCCGACGCAGGCCTGGGTGGGGAGCGGGGCTCTACCCTCGCAGGTTCCCCGCTGGTCTCAGGGGCCGCGGCGGTAAGCATTCTCCGGACACACGCGGGGGCAGGGCGCGCAGGGAGGGCTGCGTCTGTGGGGAGTTTCGGGGGGCCGGGCGGGAGCGCGCGGGTGGGGCTCCCTCTGGCGGCGGGCGCGGCGGCGCGGACCCGCCGTGGACCGGCCCCCGCCGTGCAGTCGCGGGGCTGACGGCCCGAGCCGCGCCGCTCCGCGCGCGCAGCCGCCCGCCCGCCCGCCCGCCGAGCTGGGCCCTGCCCTCCTCCGCTCCGGTGGCTCCGCCCGCGCGGCCTCATTTCCAGGAGACCGTCTCCCGGAGACCGCGCGCTCCCGTCCGGCGTAGGGACCCGCTTGTGCCCGGGGCTGGCTGTCTGGGGCCGGACCCGCGGCTCGAGGGGGCCCTGGGGGTCGCGCATCGCGTGAGCGCAGCCCCGCCCCGGGCCCTGGTGCCAGCGTCCGTGCGCCCCTGGGGCGAGAACACGCCTGGAGGTGGGCGGGCCTGACCCTCTGGGCCCCAGCGCGGCCCGCACGGTCCCAGGCTGGCGGGGATGGACTCGCTGGCAGCACCCCAGGACCGCCTGGTGGAGCCGCTGCTGTCGCCGCGGACCCAGGCCCAGAGGCGGCTCAAGGTGTGTGTGGATTGGGGCGCGGAAAGTGGGTCAGCGCGCACCCACCCCGGTGCCTGGACTGGGGATATGACAGGGGCTTCAGGGCCCTGGAGTCCTGGGGTGGGCGCCGGCCGTGGGGAGGCTGGGGGCTGCTGTCTATAAATAGCCCCAGCTCCACCATCGCTGCAGCCAGCCGCCCCCGCGGCTGGATCGAGGCCAGATGGGGCCTCCCCTTACTTTCGCCGGAGGGGTGAGTATTCAGGTGGGGGCTTCTTCAGCTTCAGAGGACCTTGGGCACGTCTGAGGGTCCGGGTCCTGGTGCCCTCTGCCCCCCACCCAAGGATACTGGCCTCACTGTGTGTGCCTGTTGCCCCTGCTCCGGGCACAAATGGGTCTCTGTGAAGCCCTTGAGGGCACCACCACCCTCCACACCCACCCGCTTCCCACCTCAGGGGGGCCTTTGCCCACAGACCCTCGCCTGCTGCTGCTACTGAGATGCCCTTCCCCGGGGGACCCTGCCCTGCTGTCTCCCTGGCCTGAGCTCGGTAGGGGCAGGGCCCGGGCTGCCCCGGGAACCGGAGCGTGCCCCTGACCTGCCCCACCCCTGCCAGGACGTCGACAAGCAGTACGTGGGCTTTGCCACGCTGCCCAACCAGGTGCACCGCAAGTCTGTGAAGAAGGGCTTCGACTTCACGCTCATGGTGGCCGGTGAGTGGGCGGGCCCCAGGGCGGGCAGGGGCACGGGCAGCCGTGCTCCGTCTGGGGCCTGGGGCCTGACCTCCCCCCTGCATCTGTGGGCAGGGGAGTCGGGCCTGGGGAAGTCCACCTTGGTCCACAGCCTCTTCCTGACAGACCTCTACAAGGAGCGGAAACTGCTGAGTGCCGAGGGTGAGTGGGCCCCACGCCCCCTGCTGGGTGACCCTTTCAAGGGCTCCTTCCAGGTCCAGCCCCGATCCTCTGTCCCGGAAGCGCAAGTCCAGACCACCGCCAGGCCACGTGACCTGGGAGTGTCTGCGGTGCCCGGGGGGTCGGAGTCAGGGCGGCAGAGGCCACTTTAAGCCACCTCTGCCCCTCCGCCCCAGAACGCATCAGCCAGACAGTTGAGATCCTAAAGCACACGGTGGACATTGAAGAGAAGGGGGTGAAGCTGAAGCTCACCATCGTGGACACGCCGGGCTTCGGGGACGCCGTCAACAACTCTGAGTGGTAAGGAAGGCTTGCCTGGGCTGCCCCGGCCCCCGCCTTGGCCTGGCTGGCCTCACGTGCCCCTGCCCCCAGCTGGAAGCCCATCACCGACTACGTGGACCAGCAGTTCGAGCAGTACTTCCGGGACGAGAGCGGCCTCAACCGCAAGAACATCCAGGACAACCGCGTGCACTGCTGCCTGTACTTCATCTCCCCTTTCGGGCACGGGTAGGCGGCCGCCCGCGCCAGGCGCTGCCCGCCCCTCGGGCGCCCCTCCCGCCACCCCCGCCCCACGAGCCCCTTGAGCCCCTCACCCCGGCCTCCCCCACAGGCTGCGGCCGGTGGACGTGGGCTTCATGAAGGCCCTGCACGAGAAGGTGAACATCGTGCCCCTCATCGCCAAGGCCGACTGTCTTGTCCCAGGGGAGATCCGGAAGCTGAAGGAGCGGGTGAGCCTGCGGGGGTGGGGTCTGCGTGGGGCTCGGCAGGGCTGAGGCTGCCGGCCTCCCCCTGACAGGCCTCGCTGGCTGCAGATTCGGGAAGAGATCGACAAGTTTGGGATCCACGTGTACCAGTTTCCTGAGTGCGACTCGGACGAGGACGAGGACTTCAAGCAGCAGGACCGGGAACTGAAGGTGCGCCTGTGTCGCCTGGGGGGACCCCAGAGGCCACTGGACAGCGGGTCCAGAAGCGTGCTGGGGCCCTGCTCTGACCTGGGCCGGGGGCGGGGCTGGGGGACGTGAGACATTCATCCAGGCTGCGGTCTTAGCCGGGGACGGCTCAGGTCCCTGCTGGCCAGCGTGGCTTGGGCCCCCTGTGGTTCACGGGTCATGGAGTGTTTGCCAGGGTACAAGGGCACCGTCACTGGCCAGGCCCCACCCTGGCCCTGCACTCAGCCCCCTTCTCGTACCCCAGGCCTGTGCATGCCCCAGCTCAGAGTCCTGAGCTCTGGGGGCAGGAGGTGGCTTTGAGTGGTGATGGAGAAGCCAAGCTGGGGACAAATGGCCACTAGGCCAGGACCAGGGTGGGCCCTTCACCCCAAAGTCAGCAGGGGTATCCCTGACAGTCGGCACAGGCTCCGCTCTGGGGAAGGAAGGGGAGGGGTACCAGGCAGGGAGGGTACATCTGATTGGGCACAGCCTGGCAAAAGCCCTCCATGTAAGCAGCACCAGCTCTGGCTTCAGCTGGCAACAGAGAAGCCCAAGGTGGGGATAACAGGTTCTCTTTGGGGAGAGGCTGTTGTTGGGGACATGGAGGTGTACCCATGCCCCTCTTGGTCCGTGGGCCTCACACCCATGCTCACTGGGCTGAGCCCTTGCGCCTGCCCCCCGTCCAGGAGAGCGCACCCTTCGCTGTTATCGGCAGCAATACGGTGGTGGAGGCCAAGGGACAGCGAGTCCGGGGGCGTTTGTACCCCTGGGGCATCGTGGAGGGTGAGTCCAGGCCTGGGGCACCAGCCTTTGGGGGAGAGGCGCCCCTGGGCTGGTGGCCCGCTCACCGGCCGCCCCCCGCCTACAGTGGAGAACCAGGCGCACTGCGACTTCGTGAAGCTCCGCAACATGCTGATCCGCACGCACATGCACGACCTCAAGGACGTGACCTGCGACGTGCACTATGAGAACTACCGCGCGCACTGCATCCAGCAAATGACCAGGTGTGCGCCCACGCTCCCCCACCCGTGTCCCCGCCCGGAGGTGCGGGAGCCGCAGGGTCATGCTGGTGTCGAGGGTCAGCCCGGCCTCCAGCAGCCTTGTCCCCGGTGTCCACCCTGCAGCAAGCTGACGCAGGACAGCCGCATGGAGAGCCCCATACCCATCCTCCCACTGCCCACGCCTGATGCTGAGACTGAAAAGCTCATCAGGATGAAAGATGAGGAGGTGGGCGGGGAGTGGAGGCGGAGCCAGGCTGGGTGGGCGGGGTGGGAGGAGCCAGGCTGGGCGAGGGGCAGGCCCCGCTTACCGCTTGCTCACACTGCCCCCTGCTGCTTCTGCCCGCCCACAGCTAAGGCGGATGCAAGAGATGCTGCAGAAAATGAAGCAGCAGATGCAGGACCAGTGACCCCGCTGCAGCTCCACGTGCCATAACTACACTGCCGGCTTCCGGGCTGGCCCTTCCCACCCCTGGACCCCAACGGGCCTGGACTCGACGCCGGATTCATCTGGATCGCCCATAGGCCCGGGCGCGACCCCTCACCCCAGAGTGGCCCAGACCTGTTTTTTTTCCCTCCTATTCTCAGACACGCTGGGTCACAGTCCCCAGCCAACCCTAATTTATTCTCAGCGTCGGCCCCTCCCCCCGTTTGTACCTGCTTCCCAGGGGCCTGGACGGTGACACCCCCACATCCAGTCCGCTTTGGCTTTGAGGCGCTGGATCTATGTTGGATGGTGGCTTCTGAGATCTGACCCCAGCCGGTTGGTCACTGAACTGACTCCAGGCCCTATTTACATGGGCAGGAAAACGTAGGCAGAGTAGGGGTGGGAGGCCGATCCCCGGGACCCTGGCCTGTTCCCTACTGGGAGCCTCCCTTTGGGCCCCCGTGGGCCGGGTCCTTCTTACGCCTTCCCCCACTCACCAGGCATCTCTGCGCACAGGTTGGGAGCGGAAGTGATTAGGCTCCTTCCCGACCTAAGGAGGTCAGCTGCCTGCAGGGGACAGTAAGGCAGCTGGGCTTCGCAGTGAATGCCCGCGCCCCTCCCCCACAGCCTGACCTGGACCCGGAGGGCTCCAGTAGCAGCGGGTGGTCGGCAAACTGGCCTCCCCGGCTCCTGGCCCAGCCTTTGCCCATCAGCGGCGGGAAGCCTGCTCTCCCCAGCAGCGCTGTCGCTCTGGGTTCCTGAGTTCCTGGTCCCTGCCCCTCCACCCGCATGATCCCTGGACCCGAGCCCCCTTCTCCAGTGTGTTCCGTTGTGAATGCCGCACCCTGTCCTGGTGACAGGAGAACAATGTTGGTGAACGTCGAAGAGGGTGTCCGAATGATCTGTGCGCCCCCGGGAGCGAGGGGCCGGAAGCCCGGTCGGCCGGCGACCTGGCGATAGCGCTCTATCTGCGCCGGCGGCTCGGCCTCGGGGTTATTTCTGGCGGGGTGGCCGCGTTGTGGTCGGTTCGGCAGGCTCACCAGGGCCGGGGAGGGGCGGGGCGGCCTTATCGCCTGGCGCCGCGACCACGGCCCGGCGCTCCAGAGCTCGCCCGGTCGCCGACCTCTCGCCATGGGCTTCGGTGAGTCTGGGGTCTGCCCCGGCCGCGCGCTCTACGAGGACATCCGGAGGGGAGGCTTTTGGTCCTCTGGGCTGCAGTCAGAGCGGTTCGGGCCAGACCCGGAGGACGCTTCCAGCTGGCGGGCGGGTGGAAAGGCTCGCGGGCGGTGGCGATGCCGCCCGGGGCCCCGCGGGTTGGGCTCACCGCGGCGCTTGCCTTCCAGGGCCGCGCGGGGCGCTGAGCCTGCTGCTGCTGCTCCTCGCGCCGCCGGGCCGCTCGGCCGCGGGCTGTCCCGCCCCGTGTCGCTGCGCGGGGACGCGCGTGGACTGCGGGCGCCGCGGCCTGACACGGGCCTCGCTGCCGGCCGCCTTCCCGCCGGACACGACCGAGCTGGTGCTGACCGGCAACAACCTGACGGCGCTGCCGCCCGGGCTGCTGGACGCGCTGCCGGTGCTGCGCGCCGCGCACCTGGGAGCCAACCCCTGGCGGTGCGACTGCCGCCTGGTGCCGCTGCGGGCCTGGCTGGCCGGCCGGCCCGAGCGCGAGCCCTACCGCGACCTGCGCTGCGCCGCGCCCCCCGCGCTGCGGGGCCGCCTGCTGCCCTACCTGGCGGAGGACGAGCTGCGCGCCGCCTGCCCGCCCGGCGTGCTCTGCCGCGCGGCGCTGGCGGCGCAGCTCCTGCTGCTCGTCCTCGGGCTGGTGCACGCGCTGCTGCTGGCGCTGCTGCTGTGCCGCCTGCGGAGCCTGCGCGCCCGCGCCGCGCGCCGGAGGCTGCTGAGCGCGCCGCTGGCCGCCGAGCACGCGACCCCCGAGCCGAGCGACTGGCGCTGAACCGTGCGGCCGGCCCCCCTCCCTCGTCCTCACGATCTCCCAGACCTTCCTCCCCGGCGGCCCCGCGCAGGGGCCAAACTGCTTCGCCACCGCCGGCCACACGCACCCACGCCTGGACTTGAACCGAGGAGCCCCCCACACTGTCTGTGCTGCCAATAAACCCTGCTCCCCACCCGACCGATCCGCACCGTGTGCCGCGGAATCCCCTTCCCAAACCCAGAAGGAGCTGGGTGGGGTGGGGGGGCGGTTCCCACATAGCAGTTCATACACCTCCATATCACCTCCTGCTGGGGGCACAGGGGCGAGGGAGCGAAGTCGCCTGCCCCAGACTCTCCCCAAAGTTCAAGTGGAGAGGTGTGGAAGGGCTGAAAGAACAGTGCCCGCCTGAGGAGTGGAGGTGAGGACAGTGTGGGGACAGTCGGAACCCACGGGCGGTGCCTCTGCCGAAAGCACGTGCTTGGAGTGGAGGTTTCTGGGTGCCAGGGCGGGTCTGCCAGGTGGCTCCAAGGATGGTTCGGGGTGGGAGGTGCCCCGGAGAATCAAGGTGCTTTGCACCAGGGATGGTGAGGGCAGTCAAGGGCCCCAGCAGAGCCTTCCTGAGCATTTGATTGAGAAGATCTGGAGAGCAGGTGAGGAGGGGGTGAGCCTTGTGAGCTGGGGTCCACAGAAGCTCTCTGCAGGGGTGAGGAGGCACGGGGGGTTGCAGGATCTCTGAATCGTGTCCTCCAGCTGGTTGCCACCTCCTACAGGAAGGCATCCCTGACTGCTTCTCAGACCCTGGTCTCCCCCATCCCAGCCCTGGATCCGGGCCCAGCCACCAGGGCCTGGAAAATCCTGAGTACATGCCCCAGTGTGGCTCAGGCTGCTAAGCTGGACCTGGCGGCCCGGGAGAGAGGGCGATGCTTTCCCCACTTCCGCTCTAGGTGTGGCCCCCACCCGTCTGGCCCTGTGAACAATGAAGGCCGCTGATGAGGAGCCTGGGGCCTGAGCCCCGGCTCCCGGGCCCAGGAAGGCCCCTGGCCCCGCTGACCCGGTTGGGGAGGCTGCCACTGACACGGTCTTTGTCTCGGCCTTTGTGGGACAAGACGGATGGCCCTCCGGCCGGGCCGATGCTATCTCGGGGCTACGGTGGGACGTGAGGTGGGAGCCACCCCCTCCTTTGTGGGCAGGTGCGTGGCATCCGGCCCATTGTGGGCTGCAGCTGACTGTCCGCTGTCCATCCAAGCTTATCACCAGATCTGGGACAACGGCCCCTTCTGCACAAAGAAATGACCCCTGCCCCCAGGGAGTGGCCCGGAGCCCTGGTGGGGGTCAGAGGTAATAGTCATTGTGCAAGACACTCAAGTTACCCCCTAAACTCAGCCCAGTGCAGTCCAGGAGCGGGGTGTCTCTCCTTCTTTCCACAGCAAGAAACCTGATTCCGAGGGGAAGGTCTCCCTGCTGGGCTCCAGAGCTTTCTCTGGGAGCAGAGTTGAGACCAGGCCCCAGGGAGCCCCTCTCCTGCTCTTAAGGGCTGAAAGAACAGTGCCCGCCTGAGGAGTGGAGGTGAGGACAGTGTGGGGACAGTCGGAACCCACGGGCGGTGCCTCTGCCGAAAGCACGTGCTTGGAGTGGAGGTTTCTGGGTGCCAGGGCGGGTCTGCCAGGTGGCTCCAAGGATGGTTCGGGGTGGGAGGTGCCCCGGAGAATCAAGAGTGCTTTGCACCAGGGATGGTGAGGGCAGTCAAGGGCCCCAGCAGAGCCTTCCTGAGCATTTGATTGAGAAGATCTGGAGAGCAGGTGAGGAGGGGGTGAGCCTTGTGAGCTGGGGTCCACAGAAGCTCTCTGCAGGGGTGAGGAGGCACGGGGGGTTGCAGGATCTCTGAATCGTGTCCTCCAGCTGGTTGCCACCTCCTACAGGAAGGCATCCCTGACTGCTTCTCAGACCCTGGTCTCCCCCATCCCAGCCCTGGATCCGGGCCCAGCCACCAGGGCCTGGAAAATCCTGAGTACATGCCCCAGTGTGGCTCAGGCTGCTAAGCTGGACCTGGCGGCCCGGGAGAGAGGGCGATGCTTTCCCCACTTCCGCTCTAGGTGTGGCCCCCACCCGTCTGGCCCTGTGAACAATGAAGGCCGCTGATGAGGAGCCTGGGGCCTGAGCCCCGGCTCCCGGGCCCAGGAAGGCCCCTGGCCCCGCTGACCCGGTTGGGGAGGCTGCCACTGACACGGTCTTTGTCTCGGCCTTTGTGGGACAAGACGGATGGCCCTCCGGCCGGGCCGATGCTATCTCGGGGCTACGGTGGGACGTGAGGTGGGAGCCACCCCCTCCTTTGTGGGCAGGTGCGTGGCATCCGGCCCATTGTGGGCTGCAGCTGACTGTCCGCTGTCCATCCAAGCTTATCACCAGATCTGGGACAACGGCCCCTTCTGCACAAAGAAATGACCCCTGCCCCCAGGGAGTGGCCCGGAGCCCTGGTGGGGGTCAGAGGTAATAGTCATTGTGCAAGACACTCAAGTTACCCCCTAAACTCAGCCCAGTGCAGTCCAGGAGCGGGGTGTCTCTCCTTCTTTCCACAGCAAGAAACCTGATTCCGAGGGGAAGGTCTCCCTGCTGGGCTCCAGAGCTTTCTCTGGGAGCAGAGTTGAGACCAGGCCCCAGGGAGCCCCTCTCCTGCTCTCTGAGGCCTCTGCAGGGCAAATGCAGGGCGCAGAGAAAGGGGCCTGGGGGCTCCTAGGCAATGCCATGCTAAGACAGGGAGGCCTCCCTGGGCTTTGGGACAGGCCCCAGCAGGAACTGGGAGGGACCAGTAGGGAGCAAAGCCCAGCTTCCCAGCCAGTGTCCTGTTGAGGGGCTGGGTATGGTGGTCCTGGGGGCCAGGGGCTGCAGAAGTCTGGATCTTCTGACAGAGGGAAAGGCCGGCATCATGGTGTGGTCAGATCCGAGGAAAAACCCCCTCAGACGACAGGGCAGCAGAACCCCGTGGTTGCTCCAGGCTCGTCCTGCCCTCCTGCCAGTGGCCCGTGATTTCTGGGGGCTCCAGCCTCGGTACTGGCCACCGGGGGCTGCCGGCCCTGACCCTGAGCTGATACTCCACACATGGACCCTGGGGCCTCAGCCTCCGGGTGTGGCGAAGGGGAGTGGTCCCAGCATAGCTCCTCCGCCAGACCCAGGCCTCTGTGTCCCCTTCTCTGTCTCAGGGAGGGTACCCTGCCCCAGGGTCCCTTCCTCACTGACAGGCTGGTCCCCCCTGGGGCTCAGACTCCATCCAGCTGAGAATAGCCCCGCCAGCCCTTCATGCCTGTAGCCTCCCGGCAGGCAATGCCAGGCCCCTTGGCCCTGCAGCTCCAGTCCTCTGACCACACTGGTCCCCAGCTTCCCGGGGTGGTGGGCAGTAATGTGAGTCCCAGGAACACCACCCTCAGAGCAAGGCAGGGCTGCTCCCGGGGCGGGCTGGAGCTTCCTGCTGACACTCTGTCCTGAGCATCTAAGGCCTCCCCGCCCTGCGTCCTGGCCTGCCCTGCCCAGACACGTGGCGCGCCACCCTGGGCCGCCCCGACGCTCAAGCCACATCCTGGCGACTGGAGGACGACCGAGGGGGTGCCTAGAGCGCTGAGTCCCTGCAAGGCCAGGCGGCGGTCCAGCCGGACACAGCCCTGACCAGCGTGCGGAACCTTCCTGAAAAGGGCAGATGCCGCGGCCGCCCTCCCCGGAGCGCGGCCTCAGCCCGGCAGCAGAGGGCGCTCGCGACCTGCCGAATGGCCCGCGCGGTGGCCTCTGTGTCCCCTTCTCTGTCTCAGGGAGGGTACCCTGCCCCAGGGTCCCTTCCTCACTGACAGGCTGGTCCCCCCTGGGGCTCAGACTCCATCCAGCTGAGAATAGCCCCGCCAGCCCTTCATGCCTGTAGCCTCCCGGCAGGCAATGCCAGGCCCCTTGGCCCTGCAGCTCCAGTCCTCTGACCACACTGGTCCCCAGCTTCCCGGGGTGGTGGGCAGTAATGTGAGTCCCAGGAACACCACCCTCAGAGCAAGGCAGGGCTGCTCCCGGGGCGGGCTGGAGCTTCCTGCTGACACTCTGTCCTGAGCATCTAAGGCCTCCCCGCCCTGCGTCCTGGCCTGCCCTGCCCAGACACGTGGCGCGCCACCCTGGGCCGCCCCGACGCTCAAGCCACATCCTGGCGACTGGAGGACGACCGAGGGGGTGCCTAGAGCGCTGAGTCCCTGCAAGGCCAGGCGGCGGTCCAGCCGGACACAGCCCTGACCAGCGTGCGGAACCTTCCTGAAAAGGGCAGATGCCGCGGCCGGCCCTCCCCGGAGCGCGGCCTCAGCCCGGCAGCAGAGGGCGCTCGCGACCTGCCGAATGGCCCGCGCGGGGCGCACTGGCCAGAGGACCGCGCGGGACGCAGGAGCCCAGGGGCGCGGGGGATGGAGGGGCTCAGGGGATTGGAGGGGCCGGGGACAGGGCCGTGCGGCAGGGTTGAGGTAGGGCGGAGGAGCGCGGGGGGATGCAGGGGAGCGGGGCGCAGAGCAGGACTTCGCGCGCTGGCTGGGGTGGCCTCGGGGTCCGCAGGGCGCTCCGGTGGGGACAGGGCAGGGGACGGGGGCGCACCCCGCCCCGCATCGACAGCCGGTCGCGGTCGCGGGAAGATAAGGGGCTTCTTCCGCCGGGCGGCAGTGGCCCGGGACTCAGCCCAGTGAGCCCGCAGCGCGGCCGTCCGCCGCTCTGTGGCTCGGTGAGCACTTATGGAGTCCCTGCTGTGTGCGCCGGAGCGCGGACGGGCAGGCGGGGCTGCGGGGGCGCGCGGAGGGGGCCGTGAAAGGCTGGCCTCCCGCCTGCTGGGTGCCCAGGGAGAGGGGCACTTCTCGACCAGGCCGGCAGCGGAGCGCGGCACCCATGGCCTCTCCAGCCTGCCGAGGGACCCGCCCGCTGGGGATGAGCTCCGAGGGCCCCGCGGGCGAGGCCCCGGGAAGGGCTGGGGCCAGGCGCTGGCCGTGCTGGGGGTGGGCCCGCCGCCCAGACGGAGCAACAACATTGGTGTGGGTGGCGGGGCCCTGGGGGCCCATAGCTCAGCGCACCGTCTGCGCCCACCCCCGGCGTTTCCGATGGAGGGCAGGCAGCGGGTGATAAATCACCAGAGCCCAGCTCCCCCACCGGGGCGGTCGTGGGGAAGGGGGGCTCCGTGTGACAGAGACGGGCCTAGAGCCGCGAGAGCTGGCCTGGAGACAAAGCAGCTCCGGCCGCCCGCTGACCGCAGGGTCCCTTTACGGACCCCCCCACCCTGGGCGCCCCTCCAGACGCCTCTCCACCAGCCCATCTGGAAACCAGCTGAGAACCACCGCACCCCAGCCTGCTGACCCCCAAGGAGGGGGAGGGGGTGGCGAGAGCAAAGCCTCCGCAGCAGCCACAGCTCCCTCCCCAGGGCGGCCATAAATCAGCGGGGCTCTTGCCAGCACCCCCCAGGCTGGGGGGGGTCTATGGGGTCCCTGGCCCTGGTGACTGAG
Source organism: Madoqua kirkii (assembly GCA_006408675.1). Taxonomy (NCBI): domain Eukaryota; kingdom Metazoa; phylum Chordata; class Mammalia; order Artiodactyla; family Bovidae; genus Madoqua; species Madoqua kirkii. Next base: position 13,834 of record SJYC01067060.1, read on the forward strand.
CCCAGCCCTGGCTGTGTCCCTCTATCCTGGAACTGTCTTTGGCAGATGTCCCCACCCAGCTCTCTGCAGCACAGTCACCAGCCCTGGGCTGTCTACACCCAGCGCTATCTACACTGGGCCTGTATATATCCGGTACTGTCTACACCAGGGCTGTGTACACCAGGTGCCATCTACACTAGAGCTGCATACACCCCGTGCTGTCTACGGCAGGACTGTGTACACCCGGCGCTGTGTACACACGGTGCTGTCTACGCTGGACATAAAGCCTCACTGCCCTCATCGTTTCTGTCTGCAGACAGGAAATGTCTGCAGGGAGACATCCTGCCGCACCAGGAGAACCCTGGCTGGCCGCAGGAACTGGGGGTCAGCGGCCTCCCCAGCACAGCCTCCAGGGGTCCCCTCTGCCCCAAGGGAAATGCTGTCTGTCCTTCCCTCCATCTGGGTTTCCTGTCCCTGCCGCGCCAGCTGCTGAGGGCCAGCGAGACAAAGAGTGCTGAGAGATGGGCCAGGTGGGCCCCGCCACAGGTGTGAGCACCCTCTGGGGTCAAGATGCTCCCGGGACCTGCAAGGGGAGCCAGAGCCAGTCTTGGCAGTGCCCGCCCTGGGTGTGTGCCCCACTGGGTGCGGGCGGCAGAGACGAGGCCACCTGCACACAGGTGAGGCCGCAGACGCCCACCACGACGCCTTTCCTGGCTTGTCTGAAAGGGATGGGTGTGGGGACGGGGGCTTCCTTGTCTCAAAAGACCTCTGGTGCTCTGGGAATTCTATGCCCGAGAGAGGCCCCGAGTGTCCTGGGGGCTGGCCTGGGCCTTGTCACGTGGACGGTCCCTTGGATGCTCAGAACCACCCCCCACCCCGATCCCCGAGCTGGTGTGTGGAGGCGGGGACAGGGAGGGTCTGGGTCCGGAGGAGAGTGTGGGGCGCCAGGCGCCCTGGTCTCAGCTTGGGGGAGGGGGCCTCCCCCCTCATTCATTCCTGCTCATGTTCCCACTCGTGGGCACCCCTGCCCAGAGGCTGCCGGCGGCACAGGGCAGGCTGGGCTACAGTGCCTTGGTCCTCAGACCTCTGCCCCGCGGGGAGCAGCCTCCCGGCTGCCCAGGGGCTGCTGTCTGCGCCTCGTGCCAGTGTCCCAGGCCCACGAGGACCCTCACAGGTGGGGGCTGGAGGGGTTCCCTGAGCTTTGCCTGCTGGCCTCCCCGGGGAGCGGGGGCGCAGACCCCAGGGGAGGTAGACAGTTTCCACGGGGCTCCCTCTCCTGCGCAGTGTGGCCTGGCCTGGCACGCCCACCCTGAGAGGCAGCTGCAGCCTGGGGCTGGGGGTCCTGGCAGCGTATGTGTCAACCCGGCTGTCGTGCCCCCTTGGCCTCCGCGGACCACAGTGCGTCTACGCAGACGTCTATTTTGATGTGGTTTGTGTTGGGGCGCTTGCTTTGCTCTGGGCTTTGTTTGTTTAAGGATGCTCTTGAAGAATTCCAGCCCGTCTGCAGGTCCTGAGGACCGGCTTCTGTCTGGGCAGGGCTGGGGGCAGGGCCCTGAGAGCTGCCTGTCCCAGCACGCCCGCCCGTGCCCCATGCCCACCGGAGGGGCACCCGTGACAGACCCAGAGCAAGTGGGGCCTGCGACGCCACCACCAAGGGTCGTCGCACCGGGAGGGCTGTGCGCCTCTGTGTGAGGAAAGCGGGGCCACCTGTGTGTTGGGGCACTGGGTCTGCTGGTGCTAAATGCTGTGTGTGTCCCTACTGTGTGGGGTCCTACTGTGTGTGTCTCTACTGTGTCGAGTCCTATTGTGTGGGGTCCTACTATGTGCAGTCCTACCATGTGGGGTCCTACTGTGTGTGTCCCTACCGTGTGGGGTCCTACCGTGTGCAGTCCTACTGTGTGGGGTCCTACCATGTGGGGTCCTACTGTGTGCAGCCCTACCATATGGGGTCCTACCATGTTAGGCCCTACCGTGTGGGGTCCTACCATGTGCGGTCCTACTGTGTGGGGCCCTACCATGTGGGGTCCTACTGTGTGCGGTCCTACCATGTCAGGCCCTACTGTGTGGGGTCCCTAGCATGTCCGGTTCTGCTGTGCAGGGTCTCAACCTGCTCTGCAGGCCTCTTCTCTGTGGGTTCCTGGTGTGGGAACTTCTTTGAGGGGCTCAGGGCTGCCTCTCTTTATTTGGGGTGACATGGCTCGGGCACTGTGATGTCTGGGTCATCTGTCAGCCCCTCTCCCTGGCTGAGGATCCACTGGTACCAGATTCTCCTGGGCCACACTTCCGAGCCTCTGCGGCGAGGCTGTCAGGAGGGGTGGCGTCGTCCGTGAACAGTGGGGGCTGTGCACACCGCAGGCAGCCTTGCTGCGTGACGTGCCTGAGGCCTGGTCGGTCAGTAGCGATGCCGTCAGGAGCCCACGAGTCCTCCCCACCTGCTCCTGGCCCCTCGCGTCCCCTCCAATGCCCCTGGGTCTCCCGGGGCCCGTCTGTGTCTCAGGCTGTGGTGACTGAGGTTGGTGCCGCTGTGCCTGGAGCCCAGCCCGTCCCCCAGGGCCCTGTGGACGAGGGCAGCTGTCACGGCCGTCTCCGGCGTGGCGGCCAGACTGTGAAGGGTCTTCCTGGGTTGTTTCCCTCAACTCCCTGAGTGCCAGCGTCCAGAGTGTGTTCAGTGGTGGGAGGTGTGGTGGTGCCCCCAGGCCTCCGAGACAGTGGAGCAGGTGGGTCTGGCAGGACAGAGGCAACCCGGCCCAGCCCGTCCATCTCCCAGCCCCTGGGTGCCCTGCCTCCTCCAGGATGGTCTGCCATGTGTGCAGTGGCCTGTGGCCCCTCGGCCAAGACCCGCCTCGAGGGCACGGAGCCTGGCGGCTACCTCCCCACGAGGGGGCGTGTGTGTGGGGCAGGACGGTCCTCACGCCTCCAGTGAGTGCTCGTCCCGCCGCCGGCCGTGCCCCCGCGTGCCCTCGGCCGCTGCCTCTCCCCACCCACCCGTCTGTGTGTACACAGGCTTGTTTTCCCTGCCTCGCAGGCCAGGGCCATGCTCGTAAATTGTGCGGCCGATGACACATTTATCCCGCGGGCGGCCGGCGGTGTGAATTTACGGCTGCCTGTCCCTCCCGGCCGAGGTGGGACAGGGGCCCGGACATCGCACGGGCAGCCACCTCCAGGCACCCCCAGGCCAGGCCGTAAAGGAGCCCTGCAGTGCCCAGGGCAGACGGGCTCTGCCAGCCACAGACTGGGTCGGGGGCTGCCGAAGCGCCCACCTCAGTCCCCTACCAGTGACCCGGGCAGGATGGAGCGGCCGCTCCCTTGGCCGTGGACTCAGCCTACTGCTGCCAGGCTGGTGCGAGGCATGGCGGGCAGCAGGGACTCTCAGGGAGGGCGGGAAACCCATCGGAGCGCCCTCCGCCTGCCCATCAGTAAAGATGGGAAACAGAGGCCCGGGGAGGCACATGGCCTCAGGACCCAGATCCCACAGCACAGGGGTCCCGGTGCAGCCCCCTCCTGCCCCAGGCAGTCCCTGTCCTCCCCAGTCCGTGGGCTGGCGGAGATCACGAGAGCCAGGTCCCCTTGGGCTGTCGTGGGGGAGGGGCAAGGGGCTGTCCGTCTGTCTGTCCATCCGTCGTCTGTGTGCGGGCCGGGCCTTCAGGGGACCTTCTGTGGGCTCTTGCGCTCGCTGCCCTGGCCCCCAGCTTCCCCCCGCCCTCCCGCCTGTCAGGATGAGCGATGGTGGTGGCCCCCTCCCCCG
>SJYC01067066.1:0-17898 GCA_006408675.1 Madoqua kirkii
TTTCAAATCCTGAAAGATGATGCTGTGAAAGTGCTACACTCAATATGCCAGCAAATTTGGAAAACTCAGCAGTGGCCACAGGACTGGAAAAGGTCAGTTTTCATTCCAGTCCCAAAGAAAGGCAATGCCAAAGAATGCTCAAACTACCGCACAATTGCACTCATCTCACATGCTAGTAAAGTAATGCTCAAAATTCTCCAAGCCAGGCTTCGGCAATACGTGAACCGTGAGCTTCCTGATGTTCAAGCTGGATTTAGAAAAGGCAGAGGAACCAGAGATCAAATTGCCAACATCCACTGGATCATCGAAAAAGCAAGAGAGTTCCAGAAAAGCATCTATTTCTGCTTTATTGACTATGCCAAAGCCTTTGACTATGTGGATCACAATAAACTGTGGAAAATTCTGAAAGAGACGGGAATACCAGACCACCTGACCTGCCTCTTGAGAAATCTGTATGCAGGTCAGGAAGCAACAGTTAGAACTGGACATGGAACAACAGACTGGTTCCAAATAGGAAAAGGAGTATGTCAAGGCTGTATATTATCACCCTGCTTATTTAATTTCTACACAGAGTACATCATGAGAAATGCCAGGCTGGACGAAGTACAAGCTGGAGTCAAGATTGCTGAGAGAAATATTAACAACATCAGATATGCAAATGACACCACCTTTATGGCAGAAAGTGAAGAGGAACTAAAAAGCCTCTTGATGAAAGTGAAAGAGGAGAGTGAAAAAGTTGGCTTAAAGCTGAACATTCAGAAAAGTAAGATCATGGGATCTGGGCCCATCACTTCATGGCAAATAAAGTTGGGGAAACAATGGAAACAGTGGCTGACTTTATTTTTTGGGCTCCAAAATCACTGCAGATGGTGACTGCAGCCATGAAATTAAAAGACACTTACTTCTTGGAAGGAAAGTTATGACCAACCTAGACAGCATATTAAAAAGCAGAGACATTACTTTGCCAACAAAGGTCAATCTCATCAAGGCTATGTTTTTCCTGTGGTCATGTATGGATGTGAGAGTTTGACCATAAAGAAAGCTCAGTGCCAAAGAATTGGTGCTTTTGAACTGTGGTGTTGGAAAAGACTCTTGAGAGTCCCTTGGACTGCAAGGAGAACCAACTAGTGCATCCTGAAAGGAGATCAGTCCTGGGTGTTCATCGGAAGGACTGATGCTGAAGGGAAACTCCAGTACTTTGGCCACCTCATGTGAAGAGCTGACTCATTGGAAAAAACCCTGATGCTGGGCGGGATTGGGGGCAGGAGGAGAAGGGGATGACAGAGATGAGAAATGAGATGGCTGGATGGCATCACCGACTCAATGGACATGGGTTTGGGTGGACTCTGGGAGTTGGTGATGGACAGGGAGACCTGGCATGCTGCGATCCACGATGTCGCAGAGTCGGGCATGACTGAGCGACTGAACTGAATTGAGACTTGATCCATCAGTAGCGGCCCCCACAGAAGGTAGTCCGCACTCAGCTAACCAGCTGCCTGGGAACCTTCGTCAGTACGCTCGTGGCTCCTCCCGGAACAGAGGGGAGTCGGGAAGCAACAGGCCTCCCTCACGTGACATGGCCCCGCTGGCGGGCATTCCCCGAGGCATGCTCTGTGGTCCTGCAGGCGGGGGAAACCGAGACCCGTCCCTCCGGGCCTCGCAGGCCGCACCTGGACAGGCCCCCATCCCCACTGTCCCAATCAGCCTGGACCACGGCAAGGCCTGAGCCCAGGACTGGCTCCCGGAAGCCGTGTCACACCCGTCCTGGCTGGATGGGGGGTCTGCCCGCCAGCCCCTGGCTTGGAGCCATGGGGAGGCCTGGCCTGCCCATGACGCTGCGGGGAAGCCTTGGTCCAGGGTCCAGGGCAGAGCCCAGCTGGGTCCCTGCAGCTCGCTCCCTGGGCCCAGGACACGCACCAGCCTCCCTGCCCGCCCAGGAGGTCCTTGGCTGCCTGTTGCACCCATGGAGCCCCGGCCTGGGCCGGTGCCACAGCGGGTCTGCCTGGGACCTCAACTGCACAAAGGAGCGTCTCTGGGATGGGCGGCTGGCCGCAGAGTCAAAGGCTCACGTCACAGCCCTCCCCGCCGGGCCCCTGCCCCTTTGAAGCCTCGGTGAGTGATTGAAGCGTCTCCTTTCGGAGGACAGATAGCGCCGCGAAACCCGACTCTAAGCTCCGGGATAAAGGTAGTTTGTTTCCTCTCAGCCGGTCTGTCAACACCTCCTCAGTAATTAGCCCTAATTATTACTGAGGGCCGTTCCCCATTTGGTTATTAAATCAGAAATAGTATCGTGGCCGGCTGTCTGTCAGCGCCCGCCGGGCGACCTTGATTCACTGGATCCTCTGTTAGTATCCGTGCTTCAAAGACGCAGGCCCGGGCGGGGCTCGGGCAGGCAGCGCAGGGCCGTGAGGGGGTGGGGGCTAGGCCAGTGCTCCAGGCGGCTTCGGGGACCGGGGGCAGGAACTAGGCACCCAGGGGCCCCAACCTGCACCCCGTTCCCGACCCACCATCCCTGCCTCCCAGCCTGGCATGGCTGTGTGTGGGGAGGATGGTCAGGAGCAGCCCAACGGCCCAGTGGCCTGCCTCAGCACGGCCCACTCCGAGTGCCTCCATGGCGTGGTCTTACCCACACGAGCCGCAATGGTCGACTGGCAGCCGTGGGCGTGCAGCCACCCACCAGACCCCTTGGGACGGCGGGATGGGCCAGGAGGAAATGCCAGGGTGAGGGGCTGCTGCCCCAGGAGTCAGACACGGCAGGAAGGCAGGCCACGTGGGTGTGCTTGGCCGGCTGCCGGCACACTTAAGCACAGGGTGGGACCCCAGCTAGCCATGGACCGCCGGCGTGTGTGTCGCCGGTGTGGGTGTGGAAAAGCCCCCTGTTGCCCAGGACGTGGGCCCACTCCCAGGTACAGGCCTCTGGGCCCCACTCCCACCAGGAGGTCTGTCCCCATGGCACAGCAGTCCAGGGCTGACCACGCTGCCTGACGGCACTCTGCAGGGCCTGGGATGTGGCCAACACTCGCGGGCTGGCACCATGAAGCTCCAGGGAACTTGGAAGGGCCCACACCTGCGGGGGTAAAGGGTGTGCCCACTCGGGGCCCCTTGGTGGCCCGAGCAGGCTGCTCCCGCGTGGGTAGGTGTGGGGGTGTGGGCTCACCCCTGCTGCTGGCCGGGCCAGCGCAGCTCAGACACGCAAGGGGACAGAGAGGGGCAGACCCGTGACGCGGAGACCAGACCGGAAGGGCGGGAAGGGGCTGGCGAGGGTGCGTTGCAGGCCAGGCGACCTGAGTCACGAAGGAAGAGTGTTCAGACCAGGGGCACAGGTGACGTCCTAACACCGCTGCCTGGGGTGAGCAGCTCGGCGCACGGGCAACGTCAGAGGGACACTCACACTGGACCTCGAGGTGGCCGGGATGCGAGACCACGCGATTCACGTCAGGTGTGTCGACAGGCCAGCCGCGCCACCAAGTCCACGCCCATTGGGAAGGCCAGGTTAGTGGGCTGCTGCCCTCCCAATCCACAGCAGGCCAGGCTACGGCTGACCGGGGGTCGCAGTGCGACCAGGTGGGGTGGGAACATCCATCCGATCAGAGATGAGACGACACTCACTTCCTGTCTGCGTGCTTGCTTTGCTGTGTCAGCCTCCTCCTGCCAGGCTTCCCAGGGGGCTCGGTGGTTAAGAATCCGCCTGCAGCGCAGGGAACATGGGTTCAACCCCCACATCAAGAAGGCCCCCTGGAGCAGGAAACGTTGGAAGTGGCAACCCACTCCAGTACTGCTGCCTGGGAAACCCCACGGGCAGAGGAGCCTGGGGGGCGCAGTCCAGGGCGTTACAGAGTCGGACGTGACTGAGGGGCTGAACAGCAGCCTCCCCGCCTCCAGACTCGAAGCCGCTCCGCTCGCGAGGTGTCTGTGCCGCGAGGTAACATGCGCGCCCAGAGGCTCTAGATAATGCCAATGTCTGTTTTCTAGCTGGTTATTCGTTTTTCCTAGAAAGACTTATCAGCTGCACTTAGGTTTCGACTGATCCTCCTTCCATCTTCTCCAGAACTCTAAGACCCACAGGACCCTGAAGTGCTGGCCCAGCCGCCCATTGGAGCCTGCCCTCCACCCATCCGTGCTGGCCCGCCCGAGGTGCCTCGGGGCACACTGCCAGGACCCCGCCCTGGCCCCAAGCAGAGCGGGCCTCGGTCACTGCGGCTGGCCCCGAGCCTCAGAACCAGTCTGCAGCTCACTCCTGCCCTCGCCGCCGGCCTGGAAGCCAGTCCTCGGGGCCACACTGCTCCCGAGCCCCCACAACCCCCACTTCAGCCCCAACTCCTTCAGCTGGACCTCACACCCCCCGAGGCCCAAGCAGGAGCCTCACCTGTGAGCCAGTGACAAGACTCACCATCAGCCATGGATCCCATGCACACTTAGCAGCCCCGCCGCGGGGCTCGCCATCTGCCAGGGACGCGGCCGTCACCACACGGGCGTGCGGGCTGAGTCGAGGTGCAGTGGGCGGGACAGCCAGGGAGGGCAGCGGGGCCCAGAGAGACCTGACCCAGCCAGGGTCCACCTGGCGGGCGGGCAGCTGTGAGCCCCAGGGGCACCCTTCTTCACCAAGGCCCTCCTGCCCCTCCTCAAGACTGAGAACAGCCACTTCCTCCAGGCGGCCTTCCTAACTTCTTGCCCCGAACACTGACGCACAGGGGTAAAGCCTGGGGCAGCAGTGAGAGCAGATGCCACACAGGAGTCAAAAGGGCTGGCACGCAGGCCCGGGCACCCCAGCATTGAAGGGATGGGCACCAGGCCGCATGGACGGCAACAGGGATGATCCAGGGACCTCGGTCCACCCGCCGACAGCGCCTCCCGTCAGGTCCGGGGGCCCCTGGGGGCTCGGAGGACGAGGGGCACAGAGCAGAGACCACCACGCTGCTGCAGCTCCCCCTGGGGCGGGAGCAGGGCTCACGGGGAGCCGTCTGCGACCAGACACCCCGGACACATGCACCTTCCGCCCAGTGCTCAGGCGCCACCTGGCACCACACCAGGCGTCCAGCAGGGCCACCCACTGTGACAGGGGCGCGTAGGCCGCTTCCCTGGGGTCACCGCCACACCTGCATGGCCTGTGCTCGGACGGGGGCCGCAAATGGGGGCGGAGGCAGAATGGGGGCTCTCCTGAGGTCTTGGTAGTGTCCACCGCCCCCTGGGGGGAGCCTAACGGTGACTCCTGGACACCCTGGGTGAGAGGGACCTGGACTCTGGGCAGGAGCTTGGCTGATCCTGTCCACGCAGGTGAAGCTTTGTGGGTGCCTGCCCTGGCTGGGGGCGGCTGGCCTCACAGGACTAGGACTGTGTGCAGAGCTGGACAAGGCAGGAGGCCTCATGGGCCTGGGCTGCCCTCCGTGGCCAGCGCTGCTCGGAGCGAGTGTTTCTGGACATGGAGTTGAACTACAAACAGCAGAGGCCCAGAGCAGTGGGGCCAGGCCTGGGCGGAGCGCCCGTGTTGCGAGCCGGGCGTCTGAGAACCTGAGTGAGCACTCGCACCACGGGCAGCTGTGGGGCCACCAGTGGCCAGCTCGAGGCTGGAGGCAGGGTCCAGGGCACTGCAGCGCAGCGCTCCGCAGGGCCGTCTGGGGCTTGAATAACCTCCTCAAGATCCTGGGGATAACGCCCATGGTCGTCCCGTCCCCGTCGAGGCCAGGGGCTGCCCACGCCCAGGCTCGGTCTGCCAGGCGTCTGAGGTTGTCCTGGCAGTGCTCGAAGCGGGAGGTCGGGTAACTGTCCAGCTGCGCCAGGAATCGGTCCAGCAGCCAAGGCGTGCCGCTGAAGGTGCCTGGGGCTGAGCTGAGCACGTGGGGGGGCCCTCTCTGTGACAAAGTGACGCGCGCCGAGCTCCAAGCTCATCTGCTGTACACACACGAGGTCGCCACATTGGACCGCTCAATCCAGGGACCTGCTGGGGGGGCATCCACGGCTCTGGGAGAAGCCCCGTGCACCTGCTGCCAGGGGTGTCCGTGGCACAGCCAGCCGCCACCCGGACAGCGCAGCGAGGGCCCTGCCACCGGCGACGAGGCCCGCTGGGAGCAGACGGGAGCTGCCGCACCAACCAGAGAGGACTCGAGGAGAGGGGCCCAGAGGGTGGGCCGAAGCAACAGACGCGCGGGCAGAGAGGGCTGAAGAGGGGCGCTCCAGGCACATGCTGAGCAGGCAGCTGACTGTGGCTGCCTCAGGAGAGCCCAGGAGAGCCAATGGGACCGAAAGCCGGAGGCCACCATCTGAAACAATCTGTCCCAAAGCAAGGCAGAAGTGGGAAGGGGCCCCACCATTGCCACTGGGCGGCCAACCCCGGGCCCCACTGGACCTCTCCGTGCGAGGGGCCTAAAGGCCCACCGGGGAGGCCAAGGAGGCAGGCACACAGCGCCTGGCCCCTTCAAGACAGGGTGTGGCGGCGGCCATGTGCACCCAGGAGGACCCGAGTCAGGTCCCCGGGCTTCCTCGGAGGCTGTCAGGGGGCTTCAGGAGGGGGCTGACAGCAGCACTGCCGCAGGGCCTATGCTCAGCGAACACTGACCCCAACGAGGCCAGTCCTCTCGCCATGCCTGAGGCGTGGTGCTGAGTGAAGTCACTCGTCTGCGGCCACATGCCCACCCCTAAGTGAAGATGCAGCTGACCCTGGCCTGAGGCCACCCTGGCCTGCTCCAGCACACATCACCCCCAGGCACCCACGACGCGCCACCCACCCTACCATGCACTGCCAGGCGCTTGGTGTCATGAGACCCCCAGAGCACAGCAGTTGTTACCCGTGTGCCCTCCAGCCCCCCCTCCATCCCCGTCCAGACCCCTGTTCCTACTCCCAGGGCAGCCACCCCCACCCCAAAGGCCTCCTCCCTGCATCCCCCTCTCTGTCAACAGCCGGCATCCAGCCCCTCCCGCCCGCTCTGCCCACTCTCATCGCTCCAAGGTCACCACGCAAAGGGCCACCTGCTTGAGGGGGCCAAAGACGCACAGAGCAGAGAAGGGGCGGTTCCCATCAGACGCACGGAGCCTGCCTGAGGGCTACCCCCTCCCCAGTCTTCTTGCAACAGGACGTCCACCGGTGGTCGGCACAAGGCGCCCGCTTCATCCCTCTGGGGGCGGTTTCGCCATGAAGGCTCCACACCCGCCCCCTCCCACCTGTCGCCCACAGACGCCGGCCTGCACCCACCTTCGGGGCGGCCCCCGCGGGTCCGCCTGCCCCCCGTCTGCCGGAGCTCCTCCAGGGGGCACGGCCTGTAGGTCCTTCCGCTCCGCGCCTCAGGGTGGCCCCCATACCTCCCTCCGCACCCACTCCTCTGTGTGTGCGTGTTGGGGTGGGAGGTCCTCCACCCGAAAGCGCGTCCTATCCTGACACTAACACTCTGCGGCGGCAGAGGCCGCAGGCGGCAGGTGAACGCCGTGCACGGCCCTGCCCAGCAACCAGAGTCCCACCGCCCGCTGACAACGCGCTGCCCGCGGAGCACTCCGGCCCCAGCCCCGCGAGGGCAGGGGCCGCAGCGGCCGCGTCCCTGCCCGCTCCGCCCGCCCGCGCTACCTGAGGGAGCGGGTGCCCGGCCCGCCCGGCCCTCCCCCGGATCGCGCGCCGCCGCACCAAGCCCGCCTACCTGCGGCCGCGCGGCGCCGCGGCTGTGCCGCTCCCTCAAAGGCACGCACGGAGCTGGCGGGACCGGCCGCGCGGGCCGAGGGCGGGAGAGAAGGAAGGACGCAGACCCAGCCCGCCGGCCCTCCGAGGACCGCAGACCAAGCGGCCGGACTGCCGGCCCCGCCCCCTGCGTGCGCGCGACCGCCCCTGACGGCCCCGCGCCGGGCGCGGCCACGCCCCACGCCGGTCTCCCGGCGGCGCCCGCGCCTGCGCCCTGCGCCCGGGGGCTGAACGCGCGGGCGCTTCCGGCCCCGCCCGCGAGCGGCGCGGCGCGGGGGTTGATGGGAGCGCGCCGGGTCGTGCGCCCCGCCGAGCGCTTGGCGCTGGGGGCCGAGTCCGGCGGGGGCCGAGGCGCCGGGCTGAGGGCTGGGTCGCTGCTGAGGGACTGCGGCGCCCCCCGGCCTCCGCGGGCTGAGGGCGCGTCCCTTGCCCTCTGTTTCTGCTGAGCGCCAGGAGGGGTACCGGGAGGGTTGGCACAGAAGGGCTGCGTCGCCCGCCCGCCGGACGGCGTGTCCGCAGAGTGCCCGTCGTGGAGGCCTGGCCAGGGCCGAGCGCGCACCTGCGCCCCGGAGCGACAGGCCGGGGCTGTCCGAGGACCGTCCGCCGTGGGCGAGCCGGGGGGAGGCGGCACGGACCCCGAGAGCGCAGCCGCGGGGGCCGCCCCGTGCAGGCGGGTTAGCACGGCCGAGGTCGCCGGGAGCGGTGTCACGCGAGCCCCCTCTCTGCCCTGGTCTAGCGACTCCTTTCATGAGACCGTCCCTGAAATGTTATCTGCCTTTGCACCCAAGCTTACTTGCTTTATCCTTGAAACGGAATCAAAGGTTACATTGTACCTTCTCAGGGTCTATGGGCCTTTCAACAGCCTCGCCAAAAATAATAGAGGTGGCACCCAGCCAGGAAACGCCTCCTGGAAGTGTGAATGAAACTTGTATTTTTCGGTTGTGTCTTTCCTAATTGACCTGATAATTTAAACTTCCTGCTTCAGAGGAGTCGGGGAGTTCCCGACTGTTCGGCAGCTCAGGGAGGTCAGTGGAGAGAGTGGGCAGCTGGCTTTGTGCGAGGCACTCATGCAGCTGGGCCATGCCGTCAGAAAACACATTCCTGGGTCCAAAACGCTTTTTTGTCGTTGTTCAGGTCGTCCTTGTTATGTGTATTTTAATTGTGGTAAATGTAATAATTAAAATTTATCGTTCCTATTTCTAAGCATGCATTCCTCAGCATTAAGTACATTCATATTGTTAGGCAAACTTCACCACCACCACCTCCAGGACTTCATTACCCCAAACGGGCACACTGTCCCTGTTACACACTCCCCACCACCCCTTCCCCAAGCCCCTGGGGGCCTCCACGCTGCTTGGTGTTACTCTGCCTCTTCTCGGCAGCTCATGCAAGTGGGGTCACGTATCTGTCACGTCACTTAGAAGAATGTTCTAAAGGTCCATCCACGGTGTGGCACCTATCAGGGTTGTGTTCCTTTTGGGGGCTGGATAGTATGCCTTTGCACATGTATACGACACTCTGTTCGTCTGTCCATCTGTTGGTAGACACTTGTGCTCCTCCCATCTTTTGCCTGCTGTGACTGATGCTGTGGTGAATGTGGGTGTACAGATATCTGTCTGAGTTCCTATTCTCAGTTCTTTCGGGCGTATGCCAAGGACTAGAATTGCTGGGTCACATGGTAACGCTATGTCTAACTTTTTGAGGAACTGCTAAACTTTGCTACAGTGCTTGCACGATTTTTCATTCCTACCAACAGTGCACAGGTTCCCATTTCTCTGCATCTTCACCAACAGGTGTTGTTACCTATTTTTTTTTTTTTTTTTTATAATAGCTGGCCTAATGGGACCTTGTGGTTTTGATTTGCATTTCCCTCCTGATAGCGATGCTCCTGTGCTCTTCCTGTGTGTTTGGACTGGGAGGCCCAGAGGCAGTGGTCAGCCTCACGTGTCCAGCTGGTGTCAAGTCTGTGGCTCCCTAGAGCCAGGGCGGCCTGGAAGCAGGGACATGCATGGCCAGGCAGAGGCTCCAGGCGCCGGGTGGGCCTCTCCCTGGCAGGACCCGGGACTTGTGGCCCTGGAGAGTGGGTGGGAGGGCTGCTGGTGCAGCTCCTCCCCTGGCGTGCCCGGCCCAGGCGCTGACGGGCACACGCCTCTGGGAGGAGGCAGGCGCCTGGCGGGCCTCTGGCCTGCAGAGAACGGCTGATGGGAACAACACTGCACTTGTATGGCGTCTCCCCTTTGAAAACCAGATACTCCCTGAGCTATGGAAACCCAACCACTGGCTGAGTGTCAGGACGTTATTATTACAATCACCCGCCCGATTCCAGCCACCGTAGCAGGACAATGCGCCTTTGAGGCCGTGCGGAGGACTCGCCTCCTGCCCACCCTCTCCCACAGGCAGGGCCCTGGCTGTACCTATGTGCCTCGCGGGGCTCCTGCCCAGGGCAGGTCTGCTTGTCGGTCTGTCTTGTCAGGTGGAGCCTGAAGGAAATACGTCCAGGTGTTGCTTGACTGCCTCCTGTCCGGTCCCACGTCTCCACCATGCTGGGACCTCAGGAGCGACTTAGGTCTGCTTGGGGGAAATTTTCGGGTGTGAAAAGTCTTCAAAGACACGAAGACCACCAGGGCCTCTTAGCCATCCTCATCGTCATGGGCTGCGTGCCTCGCTAACATCACTATGAAACGGGGCCCATGGGGGGCATGCCCAGTGCCTGGAGCCCTCGCTGGGTCAGTGACTGGCAGCTGGGCCAGAGAGTGGGGCCTGCAGGCTCCTGACCACCAGCTGCTCCGGAGCTAGGCCATGGAGCCTCTTGTTCTTGGTCCCACTTTATCCCAAGCTTTTGGTGTTATTTGATCATCAGTTTTATGCCATAAAGATCCTGATTTTATTAGGAAAAAAAAAAACCCAACAAACATAATCTTGTGGAGCTGCAAGGCAGGGTCCCCTTCCCATGAAGCCCTAGAGCCAGAGCCTCGAGGCTGGAGACGGGCCTGTGCATGGTCCTCTGCGGCCACGGGGGCTGCAGCCTGCCAGGCTCCTCTGTCCACGGGACCCTCCAGGCAAGAATACCGGAGGGGGTTGTCATTCCCTCCTCCAGGGATCTTCGCCACCAGGGAATTGAACCTGCCCCTCCTGAGTCTCCTGCATTGGCGGGTGAGCTCTTTGCCACTGGGCCACCTGGGAAGCCTGAGGAGTGGATGGGGCAGGACGTGCCAGGCAGCGAGAGCTCCACGGTTCCTGAGTTCACCTGGGTCCGTCAGGGTTGGGTCTTCACCCTACAGGTGCCCTGATCCTACTGGGGGTCGGCTCCAGACAACAGGCACAGGGAGGGAGGGGGATCCTCCTGCTGCTGGTTCCATGGTTCTGGGACCCCAGCTTGGTCTTTGGAATCAGGGACACCTGAGCACCATAAGGGATTAGGCAGGCTTGGCTCTAAGAGGCTCTGTTGGCCCCAGGGAGGCACAGGTGCTAGGGCCCTGGCTGTACCTATGTGCCTCGCGGGGCTCCTGCCCAGGGCAGGTCTGCTTGTCGGTCTGTCTTGTCAGGTGGAGCCTGAAGGAAATACGTCCAGGTGTTGCTTGACTGCCTCCTGTCCGGTCCCACGTCTCCACCATGCTGGGACCTCAGGAGCGACTTAGGTCTGCTTGGGGGAAATTTTCGGGTGTGAAAAGTCTTCAAAGACACGAAGACCACCAGGGCCTCTTAGCCATCCTCATCGTCATGGGCTGCGTGCCTCGCTAACATCACTATGAAACGGGGCCCATGGGGGGCATGCCCAGTGCCTGGAGCCCTCGCTGGGTCAGTGACTGGCAGCTGGGCCAGAGAGTGGGGCCTGCAGGCTCCTGACCACCAGCTGCTCCGGAGCTAGGCCATGGAGCCTCTTGTTCTTGGTCCCACTTTATTCCCAAGCTTTTGGTGTTATTTGATCATCAGTTTTATGCCATAAAGATCCTGATTTTATTAGGAAAAAAAAAAACCCAACAAACATAATCTTGTGGAGCTGCAAGGCAGGGTCCCCTTCCCATGAAGCCCTAGAGCCAGAGCCTCGAGGCTGGAGACGGGCCTGTGCATGGTCCTCTGCGGCCACGGGGGCTGCAGCCTGCCAGGCTCCTCTGTCCACGGGACCCTCCAGGCAAGAATACCGGAGGGGGTTGTCATTCCCTCCTCCAGGGATCTTCGCCACCAGGGAATTGAACCTGCCCCTCCTGAGTCTCCTGCATTGGCGGGTGAGCTCTTTGCCACTGGGCCACCTGGGAAGCCTGAGGAGTGGATGGGGCAGGACGTGCCAGGCAGCGAGAGCTCCACGGTTCCTGAGTTCACCTGGGTCCGTCAGGGTTGGGTCTTCACCCTACAGGTGCCCTGATCCTACTGGGGGTCGGCTCCAGACAACAGGCACAGGGAGGGAGGGGGATCCTCCTGCTGCTGGTTCCATGGTTCTGGGACCCCAGCTTGGTCTTTGGAATCAGGGACACCTGAGCACCATAAGGGATTAGGCAGGCTTGGCTCTAAGAGGCTCTGTTGGCCCCAGGGAGGCACAGGTGCTTGGCTGGGGCCCAGGGCATGCAGAGCCCCCAGCGTCCTTGGGGCAGGCCGGGAAACCCGAGAGCCCTCCAGGAGCTGGTGCTGGAGGAGTGGGCCGAGGGTGGGCAGATGGGGAGACGGGGGTGGGGGAGGTGGGAGCGGGAAACGTTTGCAGGGGCCAGACCCACTGCGCTCCCTGACAGAGAGCAGACCCAGGTCTGAAGGCTATGGCCCACCTGTCCTGAGGACGGGCACCTCACGGTCTCCTCCCTCCCAGGGTTGCCCCAGAGACCTAACGGGTCAGCAGGAGGAGGACCCCGGGCCCTTGGAGGCAGGCCGAACACTGCTGTCCTTTCGGTCCCCAGCCACTGCAGGAGGTCATGTCCAAGGGGTGCGATCTGTGGCTGCGGGGACAGGGCGTTGGTTCCAGCAGAGACGCCTCCAGACGGGGCCAGTCTAGCGGCGTGGCGTGCTGTGGAAGCTCGGCGTGACGGCAGGGGCAGGACAGGGACGCTCATGGGGCTGTCTGGGCTCGGTCACCTCAGGCCTAGACAACCTGCTGGCCTGCTCGCTGGGGCGGAGACTCCTCCCAAACTGTTTCTGGCAATGACCTGGACCCAAAGGTGTTCTGAGTGGGACCAGCGGGCGTGGACCCACGTGAGGGCACCCAGGGACCCTGGGCCAGGCAGGGGTGGGAAGTGGCTTCCAGGGGACTCAGGGGCAGGTGTGGACAGCCCCAAGCTGGCAGGAGCTTCTCGTGGGGGACTCGTCAAGGCTCAGATGCTTCCGAGAGCGATGCGAGTGGGGCGGGCCCTGGCTGGAGCAGGGCGCCCTAAACCTGAGCAGGGTCCGCAAGGCTCAGTCACATGGGCTGGCAGCCCTGGCCCCTGAAGGAGCACACTGCCCAGCCAACTCACGAGTCCCTCCTGCAGGGCCCGGGGCCGCCTGGCAGCTCTGCATCAGGCGATGAGTGGTGGGTGAGGGTCTCGGGCCCAGTGCGGGGGCCTGCTTCAGGCCAGGGCATCGCCCACGTCTCTGAGCTGCCACCTGGCATGTGGCCACACACCCTGACCTGCAGGTGCTGCCTGACCCAGCTGTTGTCACAGGACATCTCCATCTGGAGGGACCCTGGACGCGCCTGGTGGGTACATGTTCAGCCAGGCCTCTGGGCACAGGAAAGCATGGCTGAAGCACGTGTGGGGCGGGTGCTCCCTGCTACCCGCCCAGGGAGGCTGGGGGTCCCAGCACGGCTGTGAGATGCTGGGGGCACCCTTGGCTTGCAGAGGTTATGAGTCCTCAGCACAGCCCTGGGGAACAGGTCACTCTCCTGACTTCTTATCTACCTCCCCAGGGACCCAGAACCTTGGGGACAGCACCCCAGGGGGCTGGAGGAGTACGCGCTGTGGCTGGAGGGCTTGGCAGTGGAGGGCGAGGCGGGGGAGCGGTCGACTGGCCGCGGCATTGGCAACTCCTCTCCCTGCACAACCTGCAGCCGTAAGCGGAGGAGCGCAGGACGTCCTGGGGGTAATTGTAGGTTACGTGAAACAGCCGAGAAATTAAAGTCATATTTTCATTGCACCACAAAAACATGCCAAGGCGCGGAAGAGCACCTGGCCTGTGGGGTCCTGGCCCCTCCCTGCGCCCTCCAGGGGGGGGCGGCTGGGCCGGGCCAGGGAGCAACTTTGGAGCCAGGCAGGCCTGAGGGACGCCCAGGACGGGACCCCTTGCGGCCTAGCTCAGGCGGAGACCCGAGAACACGTGGGAGCCTCCGTGAGCGCGGGGCGCGGGCAGGGGGCCTGGGTCCACGCGGCCCGTCCCGCTGGAGTCCCCAGGGCAGGGTGCACTGGGACGGGACCAGGCCCTCTGCGGCCCAGCGGCTTGCGAAGGGGCTAGGCCCCCGCCCGGGACCGTGCTGGTGGCAGGGCGCGGCTGAGCCCCGCGCTGGGGAGTGGCCTCCAACAGGGGGCGCCCCAGGGCTGGCCCAAGCACCAATGGGGGGTTCTGCTCTCCACTGGGCGGCCACACCAACCATGTCAACCGGCCCGGACGAGGATGCCGCAGGCACAGCTGGAGCAAGGCCGCCCAGCTGGGGAAAGGGGCTGCGGGAACCGACGTGAGACCGCCTGCGTCCCTCGCCGACCCCAAGCAGTCCGCCCGGCGCCCCGGACTCAGCGAACCCCGAGCCGGCGGAGGCCCCGCCCAGAGGAGAGGCCCCGCCCACCCTGTCGGCTGACTCGTAGACCGGAGCCGGCGGAGGCCACGCCCACCTCCGGAGCCCCTCCCACGGCACCGCCCGTCGGGCGTTCTGCTGCTCTGGCCCGAGGCCCGGCCCTCGGCGTCTCGCTCGGGCGTCAGAGGCGGCCGCGCGCGCTTCACGCGAGCCCATCCAGGCGCAAAGACATTCCTTTGTTCGCTGACAAGCAGGGTCCCACCCAGGGCTCCCGGGCGGCAGACTGAATGATGTTTTCTTAGGGAAGACACGAGATTAACCGCCGCTAAAGCCCCAGCGCAATGCAGGGCCCCGCCCGTCCTGTCAGCGCCGGCTCTCCGCCTGACTGACAGGTGCCGGGGGCCTCGCTCCCCGTCGGCCTCCGTGCGCGGGATTAGGCCTGAGCCCAGCCGACAAGCTGGCTGGGGCCCCGGGGCAGAGGGCCGCTCGGGGGACGGGGCTTCAGCGCCGGCCACCGGCCACGCCGCTGGCGGGTGGCTCTGCACAGAGTCCGTGTTCCCGGGAGCGGGGCGAGGGCCCCCGACCCCGCCTTCCCCTCCCCAGCGGCCCACTGCCCCCACCGGCAAGCCGCCGCCCCTGCATCCACGCCAGGGAGGTGACCGGCCTGTGGGAGACATCACAGGCAGGGCACGCTGCCGGAAGACAGCCTCTTTATTTGCGCCAGGTCACGCCAGGGGCTCAGACATGGGCAGCCCGCGGGGGGTTTCCGCACAGGTCCTCATCATCTGGCAGGGTCCGGGGTGCGCGATGCCGGCCAGCGCCATCCTTGCCGGGCGCTCGGCGTCAGTCCAGTGTCCTGCCCAAGACGAGGGTCAGTGTGGGGCGGCCTGCGTCCCCACACCCACCCACATGGAGGGCCCTGGGGGGTCGGATGAGAGAGCAGGTGAGGGCGGCCGTGCACCACCAGCTGGGGCATCGTTGTTAGAAATGCCCTGAGTCGCTGAGGCGCCTCAGAGGCTGTCACAGGGCTTTGTGAAGGCACCAGTGTCTGAGTGCCCAGGAGAAGCCGGGGCCTGGCCGGCTAACCGCAGCTCAACCTGACGCACCAGACGCCCGCAGGCTTCTTAGGGGCACTCACTACTCTGTCCACAGCCCCCGGGGGCCCTGGGGACCCCAACCCAGGAGGGGTGAGGGCCGGGTGAAGCCCCTCCGGCTGACAGGCGGAAAGGCCCGGACCACAAGCACCCCGTTGGCCAGGGGCAAGGAGGGGTTTCCTCCAAGAAGAGGCTCAGGACCAACAGCACACCAGGGCTCCCGGTCGCCCACCCGCTGGCTGTGCCACGCCTAACAGAACCAGACTGAGTCGCTTTCTGAGCAGAGGGCAGGGACCCGGGGCGGCCCTGGGCGGGGCATGCGAGAGGGGGCCGCTGCACTCTCCCCACCCTGTGGACAGGCCGTGGGCACACCTGGCCTCCAGACACCCTTGCTCATGGGCAGCCCGGCCGGGGTCTGGAGGTCCAGTGGGGGTGGGGCCCTCAACGACCTCTCTTCTCAGCTGTTTCTCTGGCCACAGTGGCCTGGGCATAGGGCCCACCTGCCTGAGGTCACCTGCAGCTGGAGAGCAGTTGGCAGTGGCACCCAGCCCCCCTCAGACACAGGACCGGCCCCGCTCGCACACCTGGCCGTGGGGGCGGCCGCGGGCCGAGCGCCCTGGGCTGCGGATGGCTGCCTAGCCTCAGCAGCCAGTCACCGTGGGGTCCAGGCCGGAGCGCTTGGAGATGCGGAGCTTGGCCACCTCCTCCGCACAGGTTGGGTGGATGCCCACCGTGCGCATCACCTGCTGGAAGGAGGCCCCACACCTGCATGCCAGGACGGGGGAGGGGGGTTAGTGCAGGGAGGCATGTTCACACACCCACCCATCCCCCAGAGAAGTAGCAGGACTTGGGGGAGGGCCCGGAAGTCAGTCTCCTCACTGCCCTCCAGCCCCACCCCCACCCTCTTCTCCAGCCAGGAACACCTGCCATCTCCACCTCCCACCAGCCGGCCTGGCCCCCTACTGCCCCCTGCTGCCCCCAGGCCTACATGGCCCTCAGAGAGTCCAGCCCGCTCCCCTCTCTCTCCCCTCCTGCCTCTGACAGCCCTCACCAGCTGCCCGGCTCCTTCACTCCTAGCCCCGCTGGAGCGGCCACAGCACAGGCCCCAGGACCCCGCTGTGCACAGCCTGCGGCTGGGGCTGGCCCCAGAGGATGTGTGCCTGCCGGGCGGCCCTCCTGGTACACGCATTGCCAAGCTGCTCCCGACCGCCTAGGCACTCATTCTGAGCAGAGAAGACCCACGGGGACCCCTTGGCCGGTCGAGGACACAAGCCTGTCCCAGAGATGGACATGGCCACACCCCGGGTGACTAGACCTGCTTCATCGGGTGGACGCTCTCTGAGAACACCACTCCACGGATGAGTGGCCTGTGAGTGGCGTATCGGCTGACATTCCTGTGGACTCACTTGATCCCCAGGGCAAATCCCTGAGTAACTTCGCCTGCGTTGGGGCCGAGGAAGTGCAGGCCCAGCACCAGCTGTGGGGGCTCCGCAGACACACCATCTGAAAGGCACATGGTCAGCAGGGGTGGCCGGGGCCTGAGCGCCCAGGCCAGGCCCACAGGACGCTCACCTTTATGTAGCACTGAGATGCATCCCGCTGGGGGACAGTGAACTCCAGTGGCTTGTAGAACGCGTGGTAAACCTGGGAGGCAAGACGGATCCCGGGTCAGTGGCCGCAGCACCACAAGCCCGGGCCCTCCTCGAGCTGGGCAGGCTGTAGGTGCGGCGGGGCAGCCGCAACCCCCCACGGGGCCTGCAGGCTATCTGGGCCAGGACAAGGCTCTGCTGGCCTGGAGGCAGCCTGTGCCCCGGGGCACGGCAGGCTGTGGACAGGCCCGAGACCCGGGAGAGCAGCAGCAGCGAGGCAGGCTGCCCTCTGATCTGCCTCAGAGGCCAGGGCGTAGAGCAGGCCTGGGCACCACCCAGGTGGATGCTGCCCAGGCTGGGCACTGGAGGGGGCCGGCCGCCTGTCCCGTCTCCCTGGGGCCCCCAGTGCTCTCCAGACCCTCACCCCAGCCATCGGGGGGCAGGCACAGCCCCCACCGACTGCCGGACAAAGGCTTTCAGCACCTGAGAAGGGCCGACAGCGTGGTTGGGGCTGCGGCCGCGTAAAAAATGAGCAGAGCGTTCACATGTGCTGCACAGCCATTATTAATTAATGCAGCTTCAGAGAATATTGTTCTAACGAAGACAGATTTGAAAAGAAAACAAACAAAGGGCATTTGGCCATTCAACAGCGTGAACCATAAAGCAACGCCACGGAATGCCACGGACACAGGTCCCAAGGCCCTGGTGATGAATTAAACAAAAACAGCAAGTAAAGCACAGCTGATGGAGGATGGGGAAGGCCCTGGAGCCCAGGGCTCGCTCCCAGAGGGGAGCTGGCCGCGCTGGTGGCCACGTGGGACCCAGTGCCTCCCGGCCCGCCTCCCAGTGCCTGGGCACACGCTG
>SJYC01067067.1:0-14017 GCA_006408675.1 Madoqua kirkii
AAATGTCAAATTCCTTGCGTCCGGGGAATGGCGGGAAAATGCTCGGCAGCATGTCAGCTTGAATCTGTGTTGCGAGATTAAGCTCTGTACTGATTCGTTCTTTCTCGGCAGTTATCTGGAACAATTGTTTGATGTAATCCTTGACCTCAATATACATTTGCCCGAAAGAGTCCGCAAGTTCTTCAATCTCATCACCGGTTTTGATGTCAAGATTTACAGCACTGTCATTCTCCAGATTATTCACCATTTCCCTTGTTGCGGCGTTCAGTTTTCTGATGGGCATAATCACACGCTTGTTGATGATCAGGTAAAAGATTACGATTGATATTGTGATCACGATGCCGATAATCAACGCCGTAACGAAAAAGTACGCTGCAAAATTCTCGAGCATCCATCTCATGGACATATCAACTCCGGCAAGAGCTACAGGCTCTCCCTGACTGTTGAAGATTGGATAGAATGCTGAAGCTATATAGCCGTAATCCTTATCTTTTGCGGGGTAAATTTCAAGCGGAGGATTCTTGCTCATTGCGTCAAAACAAGCCTGCTTACCTCCGCCTTCACGTTCTATGTCATCCCAATATTGTTCATGTTCGCCAAGTTCACAGCCACCATCGATTGTGTCTGCGTCCCAGATGTATATTAAATCCTGATCGGTCGGCTGGAAAATGTAGTAAAACAACACATCACTGTTGCGCTGGGTGAGATTCAGGAAGCGCAGGACTTCATAATAATACGCATCCTTCGTGTTTGTCTCCAGATACTTCAGCACAGCATCTCCGTCAACATATTCTGCCAGAGTTTTTGTGTACGAGAATGCAAGATTTCTCATCTGCTCCATGTTTTCAGTGTAATATTGCAGACCCACAGCTGAACATGCAGCAATTATCATGATGATGCCGAAAACCAGGAATGCAATTATTGCCCGCGTGCTTAACTTGTGCCGCTTCATCTGTTCCTCCAATAGTGCGCGATCGTTATTGTTGTGAGACTTATCACGAGGGAAATTATCATCACAGGCATAACATCAAGATACTCAAGCCCGAAGGCGGCATACGCTGACACGGTTACGCAAGAGAGTATCACCCAGTGAATGCAGTATATTGAGTTCACATTCACGCTTATATCATTAATCACAGTCAGAAACTTTTGCGGGAGAAATTTAGTGATGAGATGCCAGAAACCTAATGCGCCCAGAACTCCAATGATACAGGCAATAACATCTTGCGTTGTAATATGATAGTAGCAGTTCTCACCTTCGCCGAACATTCCGAGTTCATGAGTTATCCCGACGTAGAAATACATTGCTGTGAAGAGCAGACATGCGGGCGAAAATATTGCGTAGAAGCGATCTTTATCCTTGACATGCCGCAAGATTTTCCCGAATACATACCCTGCCGCAACAACAATAAACCAGTTCAGCAACGGAAAATCATTCATGATATTCCCCGCAGCATCCTCCGTGCCAATGAAATACCCTGCTAAGATATTGGCCGCAGTGTTATGGAAGTCAACACCATTGAAGCACATTCCTGCTAACGACATCATGAGACCAATTGCCAGCAATAAAGCGTCAGGCACACGAAGCACCTTCATCAACGCCATCATAAACATTGCAACGGCCGCAAACTGCATGATGTCATTCTCCATAACGTAATAGATGAGATTTGCAATGTACTTCTCGTAATTTCCTGTCAGGTAATAACCGGCAATGTAAGGCAGTAAATAACGGCAGAAATTCAACGCGTAACCCACGAACAGGAATTTAACGCCGCGCCGGAAAAAGTCATAAGCTCTGTTATTATGAGCGTAGATCATGTTCAAGCCCATCAAGAAAATAAACATAGGAGCTGCCATCGGTCCGCCTATTACAGTGTCGAATAGGTAAGGGATTCCGGAGGTCAAATTTTCTTCGGGAGTAAACTCTATCGTCGCGTGAATAAACGGAAGCAAGAACAGTACAAACGCTCTGGCTGAATCAAGCTCAATCTGCCTGCCCTTGTTGATCACTGCCGAGTTAAAAAATTTATTGTTCATGAGATTTAATATATGAGTCTATTCTGACTTTCACGTTTTGCTGTAAGTTCCGGAAGAAAAATTGATAATCATACAAGTGATACGCTCCGGACGGAAGGAATGACACTACAGGCGGGTAATCGGATTCGCTGACGTCAGAAATTTTTACGACTCCGCGTTCTGAATCGATATACGCTCCGCATAAGTTCGCAATTTCCCGTGTAATATCTCCGCTGTAATCTGTGAAACACGCACCTAGATTCAAGCTCTTATCCGCAAATTCTGAGTCCGTCCTCCAGTTTAATGGGTTAATCGCGTGAGCTTTGATTCCGGCAGGGTAAATGTTCGTTGATGAAACCCCGGGCGACTCACATTCGAAGCTGATAATTACTCCCGTGTCGTTCTCTGAACGTGCAAAACTGACCCTGTTAATTTCACTCGTACCCGGCCAGCCGATGGCATACACAGCTATAAGTTTGTCGTTGAGATTCCTGTCCGCGAAATATTCACGCAATAACCTGTAACACATATCCGCCCCCTGTGAGAATCCTGCAAGAATTACCGGCCTTCCGTTGTGCTCGTTCCTGAGATAGTACGCAAATGCTGACGAAATATCATGATAGGCGGTTTCGATATACTGTTCACGTTCACTTGCCGACATTTCATAAACTTTCAGAGCAGCCTGCCTGTAATATGGTGCGTACATTCGGGTGTTTTCTTCGTAGATTCCGCGTTCCATGTTCAAAGCTCCGAGAAAATTTCTCTTCGTCTTCGTGTCGTTGAGCTTCATGTTGTACTCGTCCTGAACGTCTACGGTCGGGCAGATAAGAAACAAGTCCGCAGATTTTTCAACGCCTCCGACAGCGAAATACGCCCAGTTTTCCCGGGAAGAGTATAAATCGCCGTCATTGCCCCAAAAAGCCAGAGCAGCCGCAAGGATCGCCCAGCTATAATATTTCCGTCTCATATTTTCACCTTCTACAACGTTATTATTATTGTGTTTGTTTCCAGAACATGAACATATTGCACGTCCTTCGCTATCTTCATCACAAGTTTTATGCCTATACCCTTTTCGATTGGTGAGTTCATGAGGTTCAAGGCACGCTCCTTGAGGTTAAATGAGGGACAGTCGTCCCGCAGCCTGAAGACTAATTCTCCGTCGTCGTAGATAGCCCGCGCATTGACTTCGTGTTTCTTCCCGTCAGCAAAGCCGTGATGAATAACGTTAGTCCCCATTTCCTCACAGCATAATGCAAGCCGGTAGCCTCTGCTCCTCTCCACGCTATGAGCTTCGCAGAATTTCATCACTGATTCAGAGAATGCTATTACTTCCTCAACATTGCCGGGGGAAGATTCAATCTGGTCATTGTCAGAGTAATAGAATTGTTTACGCAGTGAATAAAGCTCAATGAAACGGGAAATAAGCCGCCTGTTCATCACGCATATAACTGCAAGCTCAAGCACAATCATTAATCCCGCCTCAACAGGTAACGCCACCCATATTCCGGGGACTCCGAAAACATTACCAAGTACGTACATACACAGCACAATTAACACGAAGTTATGCATGGACGTGAAGAAATTGGTAAACCGGAAATGTCTGACAGCCTGCCACATATTCTGCAACGTATCACTGAAGGCCAGAAGAGGAAGCATGATAGCAAGTGCTCGTAACGCCGTAACGGACATATTAAGCACAACCCGCGAATCTCTGACGTAGAATCCCGCGATATACGGTGCAAGTACGAACACAACAGCCGAAACAGGAACAACAAGGAACAGAATCCCCCTGAACGCAACACGCGCTAATTCATCAAGTGATTTCTCGTCCCTCTCACTGTAGAATACTCCGCCGGTTAATAAAACTGTGCTACCTATTCCTGTTCCTATAACTTCCGCGAGATCCCTGAAATTATTAGCCACTGAATAAGCCGCAAGAGCCGTAGCAGTCCCAATCGCTAAAATGATTCTGTTCACTAACACTGTCCCGGCAATTCTGCACATACGACGGGTCAACATAGGCATTCCCCCGGTCAGTACTTCACGAAGCTCCGAAATTTCCGCACGCTTGAACTTAAGCTCGAACATTGAATCTTTTTTGAGAAAGTGTGTAAGCATCAGGACAAGCGCAATATAATTCGCTATCGACGTGGCAAGCCCCATCCCAAACATTCCGCCGTGAATCACGTAGCCGTTCAGCAAATCCCCGGCAATATTCGCAACTGTTATTGTTATTATGCCGTTACGTACAAGCATTGAGTCACTGTCGAGGTGCAGAATCGTCGAGAGTGCAGGAATCATCACGAGCGCAGGAGCTCCCAGTACAATCCCTATAACGTATTCCCGGGTGTCATTCCATAACGCAGTCCCTTTCGTTCCTCCTCCAAGCATTGCAACGAACGAGTCAGCAAATATTATCCCGAACACAGTAAGCGTAACTGCTATCATCAGCCACAAATAAAAAGTGAACGAGAAAACTTTCTGCGCGTTCCTGACATCTCCTTTGCCGAGATACATTGAACACCGGCTCTGCAGTCCAAGCGACAACAATCCCTACAACGCTCCGCATATGCTGAAAACCGGATGTCCTACTCCCATTGCTGCCATACCGGAACTTCCAAGCACCCGGCTTATTAATATACCGTCTACTGCCGTTGAAACCGTGTTAGCAAGTTCAACGAAGATGAATACGTAAAGCGAATCCCTGAACAATTTACGCGTCAATTTTTATTCCTCAATGTTCAGAATCTCATCAAAGCCGGTAACCTCGAAAATTTCCCGGATTTCCTGACTCGCATTCTTCACCCTCATTGAGCCCTGTTTGTTCATGACCTTCTGAGCCTTGAGGAGCACTCTTAATCCCGCCGACGAAATATAAGCGAGCTTCTCCATGTCGATCGTGAACACCTTCACGCCGTTCAAAGCATCCCGGAGTTCTGCCTCAAGCTGGGGAGCTGTTGAAGTGTCGAGCCTGCCTTCGAGCGCGATTGTTAATTCCGTTCCACTTGCTGCCTTGTTGATTATCATAATTATTCCTCCTTCTTAAATTCCGGGCTTGATTTCATTTTCACCCGATACATCTTTAGGAGCGTCTTCATCTGCTACGAGTTTTCCGTCCCTGAATCTCAGAACGCGCTGACTCCATGTGGCTATTTCAGGTTCATGAGTAACGAGAATTATTGTTGTCCCTTCCTCATGAAGTGCCGTGAATATCCGCATAATCTCAACAGTCGTTTTCGTGTCCAGTGCTCCTGTAGGTTCATCGGCCATAAGAATCGGAGCTTTTCCTACTATGGCACGAGCTATTGCTACTCTCTGCTGCTGACCTCCGCTCATCTGGAGGGGACGTTTATGAATCTGTTCTCCAAGTCCTACGCTTTCGAGAGCTTCCTTTGCGAGCTTACTGCGCTTTGATGAGGGCACTCCGCGATACATCAGGGGCATTTCCACATTTTCGAGAGCGTCAGCTTTCTGCAGAAGGTTATAGCCCTGAAACACGAAGCCTATTTTGTGGTTGCGAATATCAGCAAGTGCTGCACGACTCTGACCCTTAACGCTTATTCCGTCAAGAATATATTTGCCAGAGGTCAGGACGTCGAGACAGCCCAGAATATTCATCATGGTAGACTTGCCGGAACCTGAAGGCCCCATTATGCAGACGAACTCGCCCTGATTGATCGAACACGTAACATCGTTCAACGCACGAAGCTCAATATCGCCAGTCTTGTAGATTTTCACGAGATTCTCAACTTCGATAATTGCCATGTTTCTGCCTCGTTACTTTTCTGCCTGTGCATTGATCACGAGTTTATCGCCTTCGGAAAGGCCGCCCTTCACTAACTGCGTCCAGCGGTTATCCGAATTCCCGTCATGATACTGACAGCACGATCCAGCTTCCCTTCACGTTCAAGCCACACTGTTGCTTCGTTCATGCTGCTCTTGCGTGAAAGTAAATTTCTGTCAAACGATATAGTGTTCAATAACTCTTCGGAGGGGGTGAATCTCAATGACGCTACAGGAAGGCGCAAAATTTTTTCGGCTCGTTCAGTCTCAATAGAAACATTCGCTGTCATTCCCGGCATTAATTTTTGTTCAGGGTTGCTGACGTCAATAATAACTGTGTATGTTACAACGCTGTCAGAAGTTTCAGGAGCAATTCGTACCTGCGAGACTCTGCCTGCAAACTCTTCATCGGGAAACGCGTCGATTCTGAAAGTAACTTTCTGACCATCCTTAATGTGTCCTATGTCTGCCTCGTCTACTTTCGTCTTTATCTGCATCTGGGTCAAGTCCTTCGCTATCTTGAACAGCGTCGGAGTCTGATACCCTGCTGCAACTGTCTGGCCTGCGTCAACTTGTCTGTCAATTACCACTCCGCTGATCGGGGAAGTTATGCGCGTATAATTCAGGTCCGTGCGTTTACGTTCGACAGCTGTCCGACTCTGTTGTGCTCTTGAACGTGCTTCATTGAGCGAAGCTCTCCTGACTTCAACGTCTGCTTCGCTCGTATCAACCTCACTGCGGGCAATTAAGTTTCGGGCTAACAGTTCCCGATTGCGCCTGAGTTTCCTCTCTGCGTCCTTCAGTGATGCCTGTGCACTCTGTACTGAAGCTAACGACACTGACAAATTCGCTTCAGCCTCCCTTAGTTCCAGCTGTGCAACGGAAGGGTCAATCAGTGCAATTAACTGTCCCGCCTTCACTTCTGAATTAAAGTCTACGTATATCTCCTCAATTCGTCCCGATACCTGCGTACCTACTTCAACAACATCAACCGCGCTTAATTCCCCTGTAGCCGTTACAGTAGAGACAATATCTCCGCGTGTAACTTCCGAAGTTGTCAGAGTGAATTTCGGCGCAGTATCACGAGTAAAATACTTGTACCTCCATACAATCCCGCGAAAACTACAGCGAGCAGAAATAATTTCTTCAGTCCTGCAATCATGATTTATAAGTCCCTCCCAATGTTAATCTCCGGCGGCAAATGTCCGAGTGCTTCATCAAGATTAGTGCGTGCAACCTGAGCGTCATACAATGCCTGATACAATGTGTAGCGTGAACTGGCCAACGTTGATACTGCATCACTGACTTCCAGCATATTCCCGACACCTACTTCATAACGTCCCTGTGCAAGCGTCAAATTATCCTCGGAATATTTCACGTTGAGTTCGGAGCTTCTCACGCGGTCAAGAGCATTCGTGAGGGATAATGCGGCACTTCGTACATCACGCGTAATAGTCTGGCGTAAAGTCTCCTCATCTGCATCGTCCTGTTCAATCTGGGCACGTGCTGCCTCGATTCTTGCCTTCGTCTCTCCTCCGTCGACAACAGGGACATTAACACTTATCGCTGCACTGTAATCCGTAGTCGCTGAAGTACCTTCACGTTTATTCAGCTCGCTTCCGATTGAGCCGGTTATTGTAGGAGCATTGTTGCGGGCAGCAACTTTCACTCCGAGTTCATGCTGTCTTCTCGTGTGAGACAGTTGACGGTAATCTGAACGGTCAGAGAGCGCAATGTTAAGGAGTTTCTGAATCTCGCCGGCAGGTTCGGGCAAGAATAATTCAGTGGACAAAGCTATATTCACTATGTCGTAATCACTGACTCCCATTGCGACTTTCAGGGCTTCCTGTGAGAGCAAAATATCGTTCCTGGCCTTCAGCATTGAAACACGTGCACTCGCTAAATCTGACTCTGCCTTTGTTACGTCGATTAGTGAACTGTTCCCGACCTCGTAAATTCCTCGTGCAGTCTTCAGGTGTTCCTCAAGGTTAGAAACTTTCTCGCGCTCAATATCGAGGTTCAGAATCTTCAGGACTAAATCATAATATGCACGCTTGGCTTCAGCCGCTACGGTTATGCCTGTCTGACGTTCACTTTCGAGAGCAGATTTTATTGCTTCGTTTGAATTTCGCGGTTAAGACGGTTCACGCCGGTA
Source organism: Madoqua kirkii (assembly GCA_006408675.1). Classification (NCBI taxonomy): domain Eukaryota; kingdom Metazoa; phylum Chordata; class Mammalia; order Artiodactyla; family Bovidae; genus Madoqua; species Madoqua kirkii. The sequence goes on from SJYC01067067.1 coordinate 7,955, forward strand.
TCATAGAGAATTTTCGTTGCACTGAGGCTCAAATTTTCGGAGTGGTAACGCGAATCCCAATAATCGAAATCTCCGGCAAAGGTTGTACGTCCCGACAAATTAACCTTCACACGATTCGTGGCCTTAGTCTGTTTGAGCAACGCTTCCGCAGCATTTACAGCAGCCTTTGATTTACGCAATGAAGGGTGATTCGTGAGAGCGATTGTGAGACATTCCTCGAGTGATAAGCCGGATTCAGCCGCAAAACATGTTGACGCACAAGAAATTATCATCAAAAAAATTATTACCCGTTTCATTATTCCGACCTCAATGCGACAATAGGATCAAGATTCGAAGCCTTCCACGCAGGCCAGAACCCGAAAAAGATTCCCACGCCCGCAGAAAATCCGACAGCGATTAACACCGAATCCATCGATATAACCGATTTGAACGGCAGAAATGACGACGCTAAATTTGATATTCCTGTGCCGATTAGAATCCCGATTATTCCGCCTAACAACGACAACACTATAGCTTCCGTCAAGAACTGCATACGAACATTCGAGGGACGCGCCCCTATTGCCATTCTTATACCGATTTCCCGGGTACGTTCACTCACGGATACAAGCATGATATTCATGATTCCTATTCCGCCCACGATAAGAGAGATTGAGGCTATTGCTCCCAACAATAAACGCATTGTCGTAGCCATGCTCGCAGCATTCTCAAGGCTCTGTGTAAGGTCTCGTATGTCAAAATCGTCATCAACGCCTTCACTCAGTCTATGACGCTGGCGCAAAATTGCCTTCGTCTCTTCTTTGGCCGTGTCGAGTAACTCCCTGCTCCGTGCCTGAACATTTATTCTTCTGACTGTATCTACACGCGTCCCGAACCTGAACAAACGTCTTTGAGCTGTCGTGATAGGAACAAGGATAAAATCGTCCTGATCCTGCCCAAATGAGTTTGTGCCTTTAGCTTTAGTGACTCCGCACACCCTGAAGGGAATATTAGGATTCTTATTGTGCTGTCGATTGGATTGGTGTAGCCGAAAAGTTCTTTAGCGACCGTCGGGCCGATTACGCAGACTTTTGCACCGCTCCGAACTTCAGACTCAGAGAAGCAGACTCCCTCGCTAATCTCCCACACTCTGACCGGCAGAATATCTTCCGTGCTCCCTGTGATGCTGGTGTTCCAGTTATTGTTTCCGAAGACTACCTGTGCTGTGCCGCTGACTTCCGGGGCTGTACGCAAAACCGCAAAGCCTTCCTCCGCAATCGCCTCTGTGTCCGCAAGTGTGAGATTCGCTCCGCTTCCTGCTGCTCCACGTGCTCCTGTTGTGTTTGGTGGTGCCGGCATTACGATAATCAGGTTCGAACCGAAACCGGCCATTAATTCCTGCATTTGTCCTGAAGCTCCGTTGCCGATTGCTACCATTGTGATGACCGCTCCGACGCCGATAATTATTCCCAGCATTGTGAGAACCGAACGTGTGCGGTTACTAAGAAGCGAGCGTATTGCCGTCCTGAAAATTTCCATGAATTATTACACGACCTCTCCAAGCTGTTGACGTTGTACAAGAGACGCAAAGAGTCCGCCGTTGTCGATGAGCTTATCATACGTACCTTCCTCAACGATTTTTCCGCCATCCAGCACTAAAATTCTGTTGCAGTTCCTTATCGTCGAGAGCCTGTGTGCGATTACGATCCTTGTACACTTCAACTTTTCCAGCGAGTCAGAAACTATCTTTTGAGTGATGTTATCGAGCGCGCTTGTTGCCTCATCAAAGAACAAAATTTTGGGTCTCGGAGCTATTGCACGGGCGATAATTAAACGTTGACGCTGACCACCTGAAATTGTCGACGCTCCCTCACTGATTAACGTCTGCATTTTCATGGGCATTTTGCGGATGTCATCAGCTACTCCGGCCATTTCTGCGGCTTTCCATGCGTCCTGTTCCGATAATTGAGGCGCAGAGATTACAATGTTCGAGTAAATGCTTCCGGGAAATAATGCACTGTTCTGCATCACACAGCTATTTTGCTCCGAATAGATTTCAAATTGAGAGTCTTCAGGTCGTTGTGATTGTAATAAATTACTCCGCTGTCGGGACGTTCGAAGCCCAACAATAAACGCATGAGTGTACTCTTCCCGCACCCGCTTTTACCGACGATTGCTACGTATTCGCCCGCACTAATCTTGAACGAGATATTATCCAGAATAAACGGAGTCTTGGTGCTGTATCTGAAACTTACATTCTGAAGTTCAATGCTCGGGACAAAACTTGTGAGGGTTTTTCCTGTCGTTATTTCCGGGACTGCCTCAAGAACCGGCTTAATCATATCGAGCAGAGCACTTATCGAGGCCGCAGACATACTCACGCTGCACAATGCAACAAAAGCTCCGGACAATAACCCATAGGACACCATGAACGCCATGTAATCCTCTGGAGTTACTCCGCCCCTGAATGCAAACAGGTACAGCACGAACGTACCGATCAACGTAATAACAGGCTGAAGCACAGGGGACAATTTCACGATTAAGGAGGGGTTAAATTCTAATTTCGCAAGTTCCTTGTAATGTGAAGCCCACTTCCCAAAAGCACGACGTTCAGCTCCGGCAAGTTTGATCTTCTGCATACCGTTTATGAATGCGCACAGCAGATTATATTCTCGGGCACTAAGGCGCATACCCTTTTTCATGAGCCTTGAATGTTCGATAGTCAAAAGCACCGACGACACGAATAACGCTGCCATAATCCACAGAGCAGGCATAACGAGAACGGGAGCAAACGCAAAAATCTGACGCAGATATATAAGACTCATCGCGGCAGTAAGACCGACAGAGAAAATTACGTTCGCCGAAGCAGCTATCAATCTGTCAATCCCGGAGACCCTGTGAGCAAGTTCGCCAGATGAATACGACTTGAAGAACTCCGCCGGGAGATTGATTATTCTCATCATTAAGGCAGCATTCACAGACACATTCGCCTTAATCTGAATCCTTGCCACTATCATTGAACGCGCAATCTGAAGCAGCACCGCCGATATACCCGCAAAAATTATGAACACGAATATTGCCGCAATACTGCTCATTTCCCGGTAATAAATAGCCTGTGAGTAAATTATCCTCGTCAAGAACGGCGCAACCATTGAGGTTAACGTTACGAACAACGTTATTAACGCTATGTACACAACATCAGAAAGCGATAAACTTTTTGCCGCGAACTTCATCAAGTCCCTTAACCCCATCTTTTGCGCAGGCATTGGACGGTAAAAGCAAATTCCTTCAGACTGTAACTTCTCACACTCCGATGAATTTATGTGTACTCGTTTCCCCGTAACGTAGTCTTTGTAGCTGTAACCGTGATAATCCGGCATCAGGGCAATGTAGCGTCCCTCTTTAGTGATCCCGAGATAAACGCCCGAAGCATCTTTGTACCAGTTCTTGCCAAGCTTTACAATGCGTCTCATGATTCCGCAGGCTCCAAAGATACTTTCGAGTCGTCCGTCAAGTGTCTCTTTCTCGTTGCGTTTTGCGCTGTCCAGAGTCTCCGAAGGCACACCGAAATATCGCGCTATCTCCTCGATTGCGTCATTTGCATTTGCTATTTCATCCTCGTGAATATCGTTGAAGATTCTGCGTCCAGACACGGCCTCAGCAATGTCATTAAAAGCTCCGGTGAAAGCGTCATTGTCCGATTTTATTCGCGCCTGTATCTGTTCCTCAAACCAACCTGACATAAATCCTTCACCTCGCCTTATTCATTAGTGATTAACTGTGTGTAATATTCACAGCGTTTCATGAGTTCACCGTGAGTCCCCCGGTCTAAAATTTTTCCGTCCTTCATCACGATAATTTCATTGCAGTCCCGGATTATAGAGAGCCTGTGTGAAATTATTATCAGCGTGATTCCTCTCTGCGTTACGGCGTTCATTAACTGAAATTCCGTCTGTGTGTCAAGCGCGCTCGTAGCTTCGTCCATAATCATGACCGTAGGTTCCTGCGCAAGAGCTCCGGCAATTTCCAGCCTCTGACACTGACCTCCGGAAAAGTTCCTCCCGCCTTCACTCAATTTCGCGGAGTAATCCCCTTCACGCTGTACAATCTCATCATGAATCATTGCATCCCGTGCCGCTAAGATAACCTCGAAATTCTCGATTGATTTATCCCATATGCGTATGTTCTCCGCGACTGTGTCCTCGAATAACGTAATATCCTGATTGATGCATGATACTGAACTCGTGAAGATTCGCCGGTCAATCTGTGAGAGTGCCTTGCCGTCAAACGAAATTTCCCCGCTCCACGCCGGATAGAGTCCAGTCAGCAATTTTGCAACCGTAGACTTCCCGCAACCTGAAGGCCCGACTATTGCAACGCTCTGACCGGGTTTGACCGTCATTGAGAAGTCCTCGATTATTGGCTCGTCGAGTTTGTTGTAGCCGAAAGTTACATTCTTCATTTCTACAAGGCCGCTTAACTTGTTCATTTCGTCCGGGAGAATTTCATTGTCAGGGTACTCAACATCAACGGGATATTTGAAAACGTCCTGTACTCGTTCCATGTTCGTGCGCATTTCCTGAATCTTTTGCCCTGAAGTAATAAGTGATTGTGCTGGAGTCGAGAACGCAAGAAGATAACCATTGAACGCAGAAATTAATCCGATTGTCCATTCGCCCTGAATTATGAGCCTGACTCCCAGAAACAGAATCAAGTTTGACGTAAGGAGGGATAATATTTGCGGGAGCTGTCCTAAAGTCTGATTGAGTTTCTCGAACTTCACGGCCTGCGTGTTAGCATTTGCCTGATACCCCGCCCACTGCATGAAGAATCCGTTTTCCGCTCCTGCTGACTTTATCGTTTCTATCATTTCGATTCCAAGTAACGTTGAGCCCCGGAGGTTTGCATAGTCCCGCATTTGTACCCGGGTAATGTTCACGCGCTTTTCGGAAACTATACGGGCTATTACGAGATTCGCCGCAACTGACAGAATCCCCACGAACGCAAGCAGAGGGCTGTAATTAATCATGATTATGAGGTTGAATATCATTGACACAAAATCCAGTGCAAGAGGTGCGAACGTGTTTATTAACGTGCTCGAAATTTGTTGATTCGACTGCTGACGCCCCGCAATATCCGCTGACATTCTCTGCTCGAAGAACTCAAGAGGAAGCCGCAGAATGTGCCACAAAAACGACGTGTTAGCAATCGCCGCCATTTTTCCCTGTAACTTCAGCATGTAAATTGTCCTGATACACAACGACGCCGCCTGTGAAATCACAACGAGACCAAGAAGCACAAAGAATCCTCCTGACCACTGGACGGCAGAACGGGACAAAAGTTTATCGACGAAGAAACGCGAGAATGCAGGAAGCAAAATTCCAGTCAGTGAGGCAATTAACGTCGTAAGAGTCACCATCATGAACATCGGGAACGTTCCCTTCAACCGCTGGCGTGCAAATTCCATGATTGAGGCGGGCTGACCTCCCGGGGTAAACTCCTCCGAAGGCTCGAACAGCATACACACTCCCGAATAGGATTGCTCGAACTCCTCAAACGTTACTGTAATTTTTCCGCGCGCCGGGTCATTCAGTGATACTTCACTGCCTCCACGTAAGAATCCGTTGACTACGACAAAGTGATTGAACTGCCAGAAAGCTACAGCCGGGAATGTTCCGTTCTGTGATAAAGTTTTTGCGTCGCACCTGAAGGCTTTGGGCTGAAGGTTATACTTTTTCGCAACCCGGTACATGCTTCTCATGTTTGAGCCGTCCCGTGAGACTCCGCACTCCTTACGCAACTGCTCGAGAGGAATCCAGAGGCCGTAATACGCAAGCACCATAGCAAGAGAAGCCGCTCCGCATTCCAGTGCTTCCAGCTGCATAATCATAGGAACTTTCGCTATTTTGCCCGTTACAGGCTTATTGATTCTATTCTTGCTGAACATTTTTACTTAAGAAGGAAGGAAACTGGTTTAACTCTGTCGGTTACGAACACTGCACGCGAAATTTTCTCCGGCGGATTCGTAAAGGTTACGTCGGCTTTCATGAGTCGGGAATTGTCGGTGATGTTCATTGCGAGCGCGTT
>SJYC01067069.1:0-17228 GCA_006408675.1 Madoqua kirkii
ATACATGTTTGCTCACACACAAATATTCTCAATCAAAACTTTAAGCCATATTCCCACGAGTTTCTTCCTTCACTTATCCATATAAACATTTTATAAATATATACAGAGTATGTATCTATATTATGATAGTGAATATATCTTTATTATGTAAATATGTATAGGCTGAAATAGAAAAAATACTTTTTTCCAAGAGAAACAGGGTATACTATATAACACATATATATTTTTCTCTTGAAATATTCTTATTAGTGAGTACATTAAAACACAGACTTACAAAGTGTGCTAGACAGCATACTATTCTCTATGCTTATCCTGACTGAATGAGTTATGAAAAAGATTAGAACTGAATAATTTGACACTATTTGGTAAACACTTAAATGTGTTAGGCATATCTGTAAATCCTCAAGTGAATAAGACTTTCCCTTCTGTATAAGATATGGAAAGGGGAAAAGGCTGGTGTCTTTGACAAGGCCCTTTTCAAATGGAAATAAAACTGAGATTACCTAATCAGTTACCCTTGTGAGTGGATGGTTATACACCTGCACTGAATCTTAGACTTAGTAAATGACAGAGCCGATCATCTTTATGGGTTTCATGACAGAGCCACAGCAAAATGATTTCCTGAGATCAATATGTGGTTGAAAGAAAGCTGTTTTCAATGGAAACAGGAAGCTAGGAGCCAACCTGTTTCTATGGTAACCAGAGCAGCAGCTACCCAACAGCTGTAGGAAAAGAAAAGGGCAGCAAGTTAAAATTTAAAAAAAAAAAAGAGAGAGAAATCCATATCATTTTACCTTATTAGTGTGATGGTCCCTAGAGGACAATCAAAATGAGTACGGACATGCTCTTTTCCTACCCAGGGAGTTTCAGCAGTCACTGTCCTTGTTTTTCCTCTAAACTTCAAAATCTTGGAGCTGGAAAGAAGTTTGAACACTTTTCTAGTCCAATGTGTCATCCCCATTTTTTCTTTCAAAATAAAGCCAAAGGAAATCAAGAATTAGGAAGACAAAGTAAATTCTCAAAGGTCACACAGCTAGCTGTGAAATCAGAGTTAGTGCCTAGGACTCACAGATTCCAACTCAGGCATTTTTCCAATGCTCTTTCCATGTATTTGCTACTCTACTCTCTTCTCCCAACACCCAGAGTTTAGTCACTTCCTGTGAAAATATTGACCACACAGTATTAAAATTAATCACACCTTTCAAACTATAAGCAAAGGCAATGCTATCCTGTCAGAAAAATCTTGACTGTTTTTCCAAACGAAAAGCCCTTCGTACTTCAAAAAGAATTGGATCAAGTTTATATAACCCACTGATGGTTACAGTTTAGATTATCTTGCCGTTATATATTTCCTTATAGAGACCTGTGTTTATACTATATCAGTCCTTTAGTCCTCTTTACTATTTCACTCAGATACATTTTTAAAGGTTGTCATAATAAAAAAGGGTAAATGATTCAGAGTTTGAGAATAAAAATGAGATCTGAAAACTGCATTTACTTTATTTGCAGTAGTTAAATAGTAATGATACATATTTCTAAATGGGAAAGGTTGACCCACATTTTTTATAAAACTACACGCTTCCTTGTTTTCAGTTGCTTTGAAAATAAGCTTCTTGACAGAGAAGAAAAATTTCTCTGACTCTCATTTAGTTTTGTCAATTCATGTCTACAAATGAGCTCTTGGGAAAATATAATAGAAAAAAAAAATACATAAACTGTCCAACTATTCACCTTTGGCATGATAATGCCCCAGCAACAGATTAGGTCACCTAGTTTGGGGTCAAATACACTACCAAAAATACAGTTCTACTAAAGTTATTTGCTTTTTTAAATTATGTGTTGAATGAGGCACTCTCTAATCTTATCCAATGCTCATAATATATGAATAAAATCAAATATATCTGTGAAGTGTATAATTAGTGGCCTGGAAAAAGTCAAGAGAGACTTAGATGCTCATATAGCAAGTGCAAATACACCAGACTCTTAACAGCAGACTCTTTTTAGGGGTCTGAAGTTTGAATTTGCATTGTCATGTGGATGGCCATAACTTTTAATTGTGAGATTAAAAAGATGGTTAGATAGCATCACTGACTCAAAGGAAATGAAACTGAGCAAACTCTGGAAGATAGTGAAGGACAGAGAAGCCTGGCGAGCTGCAGTCCATAGGGTCGCAAAGAGTCAGACATAACTTAGTGACTGAACTAAGGAGAACAAACTTTTAATTAAAATAGAAGGGATAAAGACATTCGAACACACTATAAATAATTCAGTTGTTTTCTCTGCAAAAAATTCAGTTTTTAAATATAAGTACAGCTTGTCTCATACTCTTCAATAATATTGCAAAGAGAGAGCCTACAAATCACTCTAAAAACAGAAAAATCAAGGCTGAAAAAGTCTAACACTTTCACAATAAAATGAAGACTAACAGAAGTATAAAACTGTCATTTCTTTATTTTTTTTTTGGCCACACCCCACAGCTTCCAGGATCTTAGTTCCCCTATCAGGTATTGAGCTCCAGTTTCAATTTAAATTTTAATAGTTTTAAGGAGTATATTTTAGTAATTTGGTGAAAATAAAACCATTTAAAATGCTTTTTACTATTTGTAAATATCATTCAATGCCATCAACAGGATAATCTCTCTTCTTTCCAGATCTCATTTTCTCCACAACAGGTTTCCATGACAACTTATACTTAAATTTTTATAAATTTCTAATATATTTTTAAGGATACAATTCATAAATGTAAAATATAAACTTAAACCTAACCTGAACAATTTAGACTGCTCAAATATGTATTTACATCATAAATTAAAAGCAACAGAGGAAGGGGAAACGCCAACCAAGAGGCAAAAATACAATGCTGTAAAATTAAATTAATTATCTAGTTCCTATCACTGTTGTTTCAGTCTGCCACTTTAGACTATAAAAGTTAGAAGTAAAACAAATCTACTATATAATCAAGTCACTCTCCTCAATACTGGGAAAGGATAAGGACAACGATGAAACAAATATAACAAATTGAAAACAGAATTTGCACAGTTAAAATTGTTCATCTCAAGTACATCAATAAAAGATGAACTAATGTAAAATGAAAAGTAAGAAGGTTTATAAAAGTTAAATACTTCTATTAAGAATGACATCAGTAAGACCACAGCTGAAACCAACCACTTGATAATTGATTTTATGTCTCCTAGAATCATGTCCATGAAAAATATAATTTCATCCAGTGACTTCCCAATGTAATTCTATTTACCAAAGTAGTCAGATAATATTGTCAGTCAATCATCTGAACTAAAAGTGGACATAAAAAAATATTAAATCACATGTAAATAGAATAGTGACTTCTGAGTACTCTTTTTAAAATCAACCCCTAATAATTTGAAAAGCGATTTTTCTGAAGACAAGTCTCAGACAAATGTTAGTCAATCTGAAAAAAAAAAGAAAAACATTACATATAAACTGGTCAATAAAAATTGAAAGTTAGAACAGGGTTCATTTTAAGAAAACTGGAATCCCATATTTGCACTCTAATGTTGGATAGTGCAGCCAAAGACCTGGAAAAAAATGAAATAGTGACTTCTGAGTACTCTTTTTAAAATCAACCCCTAATAATTTGAAAAGCGATTTTTCTGAAGACAAGTCTCAGACAAATGTTAGTCAATCTGAAAAAAAAAAGAAAAACATTACATATAAACTGGTCAATAAAAATTGAAAGTTAGAACAGGGTTCATTTTAAGAAAACTGGAATCCCATATTTGCACTCTAATGTTGGATAGTGCAGCCAAAGACCTGGAAAAAAATGTATATGTATGCACGTGCACACACACACACACACACACACACACACACACACACACACACACAGATGTCATAGATGACCTTTCAAAGTCAGAGGACTAAGGACTGTCCTATGCTGCATTAAATCTCAAGAGCAACACTATCTGCAGAGATTTCACAAGCCAGATAGTCAGTTATAATCAGCGGTTGCGGTGGAAAGGGCCTGGGGAGGGTGTCATGAGGCCTTCAGCGTAATTTTGGCTTTGCTAATAACTTGCTCTATGACCTTGGCCATCACTTAGCATCTGCAGTCTTCATTTTTCTCATCTACAAACTATAGGTTCCCCATGAGGTGACCTCAGTGAAATTTTCCAGGTCTCTCATTCTCAGCTGATTCTGTTTCTAATGGCTCTTTGACCTTAAATTAATCTCTAATCTATCAGTGTTCTTTTCCTCACCTAAAATGGATGCAGGTCAAATTTTTAATATTATTACAATAAAATCTTAGTAAGATTTTTAACAAACTATTTTCAAGTTAATGGGCTACCCTTAGACCATTAATTCATAGAATCAAATTCCATAGCAGTAATAAAAATTGAACGCCTTGAAGCTTTTCCTGTGCAACCTAGCCTCCAAAACATGCATTTTATTATCATGAATAAAGATAATAAAGCATCCTGGTTTTGTATACCACATAAAATAACAAAATTATATGATGAGTCTGAAAACAAATACAGATTATCTTTTTTAGTCGCCAGTTGGAAAGAGCACTACGGCACACAGCTGGAATCCAAAACAACGGAGATAATGGTCATGGGTCTGTGGTTTAATTTAAATAAATAAATAAGTGCACTTTTTTTTTTTCCTGAATGCCAACTCTTGCTAAATTCATAGAATGGTCTTAAAAGGAAGATCTCAGAGTTGAAGTTATTAATTCTATATTCAACTATAAGAATGTGGACATACTAGAATTTATGTGTGCACTTAAATACCAGATCCCATAAAGTAGCAATGCTTTAAATTGTCTCTTTGATAGTCTATATCAAATTGCAAACAAAATACATGCTCAGACTTCTAAAGTTGTATCAGAAGCACATCTTCTGACATGTTATCAGACAGCTGCAAAATGTCTCAGAGGCAGAGACTTCTGACATGCAGAGGAACACAGTAATGAGGATGGAGCCAAACTCAAGCTGGGAGAAATCCCATTCTGCCCAAGGAGGATCTTTCCTGGGTGTCAGAGGCAACCCAGACACAAGCAGTTGCAAAGGTTTAACTAAATACAGTACTCCATTCTCACATAGAATTAAAAACCATTCACACACTGTATAATCTGAGGTTATTTATATTTCTTTTATGTCCTTTAAAATTAGAGAAACTATTACTAGTTACTTTTATCATCTCTTCATCGGAATTTTGAAGAATCAATCCGGTGTGTGAAAGACTAAATTTAAACTGTCACTCAAACTAGAAACTGGAAAGAAATATTGAGTATGGGATCAAAATGTATAGAATAAAATAAAGGTGCCTACAATCTAAATTAGAGACTCCCACTGAACCAGGATCACGGAAGTGCCCAATCGGCACTGAACCTGTAAAAAACACAGAGCGCCAGGGGAAAGACCACAGACCAAAATTCACTTGCAGGTGGACTATCTCGTCAGCTTACTGGAGCAAGCAGACTCACCACTGCTCTCCCTTGGATGGAGACAAGCCCAAACGATATTCAGGAGGTTCTCTTTCCAAGATGAACCTGTTCATCTCCCGGCCCAGCCACAGGCACATATTCCGTTTCCCTCCACTGCCCTAAGTAGGGGCCACTGCTCTGCATGAGTCAAGCATGTCAGACCTCACTGGAAAGACCAAACCGTGATGACGGGAGGCCTGTAGGGACCCTCGGAACTCAAGAAGAGGTTGGAATAAAAGAGAAATAGAAATTCCACATCATGAAGCGTGGTAGAGATTTCAGAACGAGGTTCCAACAGACCTGCCCAGAGCAGTGGACATTTGCCCTGCTGGTCCCACCTGGGGAAGTAAATCCCGGTTTGAGTTGAGGAGAGGAGGGGGAAGCGGAGGGGGAGCAGGGGTAGAAAGGACACAAGGGAGGGGGGCCCTGAGTTTGCCCTGAGCGACGGGGCCCCCGCCTCCCGATTCGGGACACCCCGGCCGCTCCCCGAGGCCCTCTGCTGAGACAGCAAGACGTCTCGGAAGGGGTGGGGAGAAGCTGGAACAGCAGGGAAGGGGGCGCCTCCGGCCTTACCCGGGCGGCTCTGGACGAGTAGGGGTCCTCGAAGAGAGCCCACATGCGGGGCTGCAGCCTCCTCCAGCGGCCGGACTTGCCGTCTGGGCCCCCCAGGCCCGCGGCGTCCTCGATGCCCAGCCTCTTGGCCGCCAGGTCCTCGTCGTCGCCGGGGTCGCCGCCGAGGAGGTCGGGGGCCTCGAAGATGTCGAGCGCCTCCTCGGCGTCGCGGTGCTGCCGGTAGGTCATCCAGCAGCAGGGCTCCACGTCCGTCTCGTCGATGCCCCAGAAGGCCAGCTCCTCCTCGAAGAGCGGTCCGCACACGTCGGCCGGGCAGTGCAGCTTGCCGGTGCGGTAGTAGTTGAGCACGTAGGCGAAGACGCCCGGGTGCCGGTCGAAGAAGAACTCGCGGCCGCCCCCGGCCGGGTGGTCGCCGCCGCGGGCGCTGCAGTTGCGCGCGCCGCCCTCCAGGCAGCCGCCGGGCCCGGGGGACCGCGGGGGCGGCCGCGGCGGCGGCGAGCGCGCAGGGGGCGGTGGCTGCAGCGGGTCGCCCTGGGGCTCGGAGGCGGCGAGCAGGGCCAGGCGCGTCCCGGGCAGGGTCTTGAGGGTGCTGCGGTAGGTTTCGTGCCGGGTGCCCCCGACATTGAGGATCACCCTCTCGTTGCTTCGATCTTGCCCATCTCTGTGCCTCAGACATGACTGGGGGAGGCGAACACAGCGCCAAGTTAAAGAGCGCGGCCGGCGGAGCCGCGCCGTGACCCCCGCCCCCACTCCCAGCCCCGGCGCCCAGGATGCAGCGTGGCCCGGGAGGCGAGGGGCCCAGGGCCTCCCCGGGACGCCCGACGCCCGGCCCTGTCCCCGCCTCAAGCAGCACTGAGCCTTCCCCAGGTTTCCAGAGAACTGAGGAGACAGCAGTCCCCATCCTCCTCGACCTCGCACGACCCCTCTCCCCCAGCCTCACACCTCTCCCCCTCAGCTCTGCCTCCTGCACCGTCTCACCCCTCACCTTCTCTCGAGGTGAACCCGCTTCCAGTCCCTACACGCCCCCGCTCTCTCCCCAGTCCCCTCATTTTCCCCTGCGAGGTCCTCCCGCGTCTTCCTCCGCCGCCCCGTCCTCTCCCCCAGCCCGCTGCCTTTCCTCCCTCACACTGAGACCCGCTTCCCCCTACCCTCTCCGGGAGGCAGTTCCCTTCGGCAACTTGACAGTGCTGGGTGAGAGACCCCCGCACTGGGCGGCGAGCCCCCCTCAAACGCGTACCCTCGGTGAACTCTGGACGGCCCGCCGCTCCCAGGCTCCCGGGGACTGCCCTCTGCACGACCTGTTCTGGGTTCACCTCTCCTCTCCCTCCCGGGCCAGGCAAATAGACCCAACGCACTAGTCGGAGCGAATACAAACGTCCCCGCTAGTGCCTTTCACCAAGGAGCCCTCCGCCTAATTTCCTGATCCAGTTTTCTTTTCACATGATTGCTGTGGAAATTATTATTACTTGGGAAAGGAGACGACTAACTAGAATCCATTTTGGAGAGGAGAAGTGATCCGTGCATCCCACCCCATCCCCCTTTCGCGAGAGAAACAAACGCCTCTAGGGTGGAGAGTCGGGGGCTGCTTCCCAGGAGGGGCGAGTGGGGCGGGGCCCCGAGGGAAAGCCGCTGGAGGCACGCCCCCTGCACCCCGGAGCTGGGAGTCCCGGTGACGGCGGCCCGCTTCCGACCTCCCAGCCACCTCTCCCCGGGGCTTCGGCTCTCCAGTCCAGGAGCCGAACGGAGCGGGGATGCCTGCCTCGCGGGCTCTTGCGCGTGCTTCCCGGCAAACCCGCCCCTCGCCCTCGCGCCCCTAGTTACCTTAAGGAGACCGAGAAGAAAGTGCTGCTGCTCCGGCGTCCGAGCGGACGAGGAGCTCGGGGCAGCCCGACTGAGTCCCGACGCCCAGCCCAGCCGGCCCGCGCCGACGAGAAACTACTTGTTGGCGTTTTCCCGGTGCAGGTGGTTGGGCCGCTGCCCCGGGTGCTGGGCTCGCAGAGACAGCGCCCGCCGGCCGCGCGCCGCGCCGCCCGCCCTCATTCCGCGAGCGGCGGGCGCGCCCCGCGCAGCCTCGGCGCCGAGAGGCAGCATCGCGCGGGGCTGGGCGGACCATGGAGCGCGGGGCGGGCCCCGCCGGCGCGCCGCGACCCCGCCGGCAGCGGCCGCCGCGCCGCCCACCCGAGTCCAGGGGGCTCATCCACCCGCAGACGAGCCCACCCGGCTGGACGCGGGCCGCAGGTCTCCTTCCGCCCCCGAGGCGGCCGCTGCTGGAGCCGCCCCTCCGCGCGGCTCGCCGCCGGCCTCCGCGCCCGAGCCCCGAGCTCGCGGAGCGGCGGGTGGGCGGCGGGTGGGTCTGGGGAAGCGCTGCTGTACCAACCAGGTTCAGCTCCTCTCCTCCAGGGAGACTGTCCCCGCCCTCTCTGGAGCGGCTGTCTGCTTATTTACACCCCGCTCTCCACACCCTTTCTCTTCCCGCTACCCCACCCCTCCCAACAAGTGAGAGCGAAAATCTGAGACCAAGTGTGTTTTTTTCTGTGTTTTGTTTTGTTTTTCTTACTGGCAGCTGAAGGGGGCAAGCTCTACTTACAGGTGACAAGTGAGTCCGGTCTCTTGCGTCTTATCCATGGCTGTGTCTTGCTCTTCTCAGTGAAATGTAGGTCTCCAGTCACCACATCATGGTTACATAAAACAAAACAAGTTTTTAAAAGTTTATTCCAGGAACATAAGGCTCTGGCAAGTGAAAATTCAGGTTCATCAGAAGCTTAAAAAGGCAGACTACAGATATCCAAGTACCAAAGCAGGGATCTCATTAGCCAGTTTTTCCCTTTCTAAAAATTTTACTTGGCCCTGTATTAGTTCGCTAGGGCTGTCAATAAGAGAGTGCCACGGACTGGATTGTTCAAACAGCAGAAATGTATTATCCCCCAGTTCTGGAAACTCAAAGCTCCAAATGAAGGTGTTGTCAGGGTTGGTTTCTTCTGAGGGCTGTGAGGGATGGATCTCTTCCAAGCCTTTCTCCTTGGTTTATAGATGGCTGTCTTCTCCCTTTGTGCCTCATTTTCCCTCTATCCACGCCTGTCTCTGTGAATAAGTTTCTCCTTTAAACACTAGTCATACTGGATTAGGGCCCACCTTCATGATTTCATTTTAACTTAATCACATCTGTAAAGACCCTAACCCCAAAGAAAGGGACACTCTGAGGTACTGGAGGCTAGGAGTCCCGTCTCTTTTGGGGGGCCATGGTGATCTGGGGGAGGTTTGAGGGGAAGCCTGAGACACAGTCCAACCCCTATTAGATCTTACCACCAAATAGAGGGGGTGTTTCTGTGACTGTGCCTATATTTCTAGAAAGAAAAGGATGAAGAGAGAGACCATAGTCCATGGAGAAAGTTTGATAGGCTTGAAGTCCATGGAGTAGGTGAAACACCAGGTTGTGTGTATGAGGAAGTGCCTGAAAAACAGATACTAACATAGACACTATGGAAAGAGCAAGAGTTGTGAGTTACTAATGGAAATGTTTTAGCAATATACAAGACGACAAGGGCGGCAATTAACTATAAACAATTCACTAAAGAAAATTCCTACCTGTTATGATTGTAAATACCTAAACAAAGTGAAGAAAGATCTTTGGAAGGGCACTGATGTCTAGGAAACTAATGCAAGAAAATATGCTAAGTATACATTTGTAAGAAATTTACTAACAGTATGACAGTAAATATGTAATAATAACCTACTAGCCTTATGAAAGTATAAATATGTTTTACTAACATGTAAAGAAACTAACACTTAAATACTGAAGTAATAATTCTAGTTTTACAAAGTCATGGAGGCATTTCTTAAAAGAACAGTAACAGTATATTCAGTTGTCAGAAATTTACAAAGAAAAATTATATTCAAATTCTAATATGCATTCTCATATTGTCTAGATAGTTCCTTATATAGCTTTAGTGTAAATTCAATAGGGAGAAAAAAGGCATATGATTTGCTTTAAAATAAATTAGCAATAGTAAGTTTAGTAGCAGCAGCATTTATAATAATAGTTAGCATTTACTGAGAGCTTACTATGTGCAAAATGCTTTACATAAATTACTCCTGTTGACTTAAATAGAGGAAATATTTATACTAAATTACAAGACTTCCAGAAAGATAACTCATACAGATGGCAGGAATCAATAATGAAAGCCTTCAGCTTGATAATGTTAAGGCTGTATTACAAAGACTCTATATAGAAACCAAAAGAAAGGAGGAAAATGATGCAGAGGACTCATGGGTGAAAGGAAAAGACAAAGACCTAATGAATCAAGTTCAGTCTGAGATTATATAAGCTTCTCTGCTCAGAGGTTAAAGTGTCTGCCTGGAATGCAGGAGACCCGGGTTCGATCCTTGGGTTGGGAAGATCCCCTGGAGAAGGAAATGGCAACCCACTCCAGCACTCTTGCCTGGAGAATCCCATGGAGGGAGGAGCCTGGTAGGCTACAGTCCACAGGGTCGCAAAGAGTCGGACACGACTGAGCGACTTCACTTCACTTCACTTCATTTCTGGAAGTAATCACATTGGCAAAAGGATCATCTTTTAGAAGAATTCAGAATTTTCTTGTGATTCATAAAAGAATAGCCGTGAAAAGAGAGATTTTGGATAAATCTGAAAACAAGAATATGGGAAGATAAAAGGATAAGTTGCCCTTATCAATGGAGAACTGATAAATGAAACAATGAATGAGATACAGTCTCATTTTTTTCCTCTTGGTCAATATGAGAGGAAAATCCTAGAACAAATACCCAGGCTTCATATATAAGACAGGAGAGAGTAGAACACCCCTCTCCCACCCCTCAGCTAACTAACTCCACTGATCCTGCTGTAAAAGACCCATAAAAGTGGGAGGTGGAAGACGGGAAGCAAATCTTTGAAGGATGGCAATGGAAAACCTAGAGGAGGGAACAGTTGTGATTTCCTGTGTTGGTTTGTGTGGAACAAGAATTCAAAGGACTCAAGAATTCAAAGTGGACATTACTTCTTGCAGAGAAGCAACTGAAATGCTCCTTCCTTTGCACCCTTAAGTCAGCATCACAGCAGGCTACAGAAACTGAGCAGCACATCACCACTAGAAATGTGGATCTCATGAAGCCACATTGTAACTGCCAGATGGCATACTTGTCGGATTTTAACATTTGAACAAATTAACTCTTTTAAAATCCAGTATGAGGATTATTTAAATATTATTAACTCTACTTAAGGATGCAACATGTTCATAAGCAAAATTTCTCTGCAGTAGTCTTAAACAGCTGTATTTTCCCATCCCTTCCTTCAGGCATGCCCTTTAGTAAGGTGATTTTGCACCGTCTCCCACTAAGTCTGTTTCAATCAGCCCCTGAATCTTTGCATCTTGCTTTAGCCAACAGAAAAGGTGGAAGTGATTTTGTACCAGTTCAACGCCTTGGCTTCAAAGGGTCTTGCATGCTTCTGCTCTCTCTCTTTCTTGGAACCTTACCCTAGAGCTATACAAGTCTTATCTGACCTGCTTGATGGAAGGAGTTACATTTTCCTGTGTCCTCCCACCCCACCCCAAACACACAGCTCTTTGGTGCAAAGAAAAATAGTACTAGAAAATAAGTAAGGACATAATAGAGCAAGGATTTAAAAGAAATAAACATCTAAAAGATATAAAACACCCCCCACCACCAATAGCTAAAACCTCATCTCTGCCCCCGAAGGATAGCCAGCTAATCTCCAGAGGCAGAACTGCCTTGCTCTTATGCGTGTGTCCAGAGAGCTGTCCCAGACATGCTAACACACAGAATCAAGAGCTAAAGAGAATATGTATAGAGCCTATTAAGTTTTGGAATGGTTTGTTGTGCAAGCTGATTCATCCTCTAAGTTCCCTTCATCTGAAAATTAAAGGACATGAACCTTCTTACCTGCCCTCTTAACAATAACTAACATTTATATCATGTATTGTGAATTATAAAAATCCCCAGCAATATATGATATATATTCTTCCTCAAGCTATAATTTTTTGAAACGTAGTAACTCATGGTGGTTAATTCCACAGGCCTTGGAGACAGGTAAAATGAAGTTTTATCTTCTGAGTGTTGCTTGCTAGGTATCTGACCTGGAAAAAAATACTCATCTCCTTGAGCCTCAATTTCCCTTTCCATAGAATAAAAAAGATGTCACTATAGGTACTATGGGGATTAAATGGCATAAGGCCAATAAAATGCTTATGTTTCTAGCATATTTTAAGCATCTATGGATAGTAGCTTTTATTGTCAAATGAGGAAGAAGCCTCATCCCAAAGTCACCTAGTTAATAATTGGCAAGAGCAGACCATAACCCATGTTTTTTGATGGCAGTGCTAACCCTTAACTGTTACAGCACACTATCCTGTAGAGAGGTCAAAACTAGTTCAAAGATGTAATGAAACCAAAACTCTAGAATACCTGCAATATGTCTGCATTCTTCTCAAATTATTTTAATTCAAAACTATATGTATTAACCATCTTTTAATAACAGTTTATGCAATAACTTTCTACTACCCAACATAGTTACTTGTAACAATTATAAGATAGACCTACATACAAAGAATTCATGGATTACTACTTTTACAACTTGGTCATTTGATTTGTAAGCAATACATATTTGTGTTGGTTATCAAGAGTCAGAGGCTTTGCATAAATACTCAGCATGACAATATAGACATCAAACCAATGTGAGCTTGTCATATGCCTAGAAAATTAATGTGCAAGAGTTCTGAGAAAAGGCATTTAGATTGAAGAAAGAGAAAAAATTCCCATGAACATAGGATGATGTTGACTGATGAGCATTAAAAGCAAGAGTTGAAGATAGCCTTCTCATTATGAAAAATTCTTTATAGTCCTCTGCATCATCCATTTAAACAAATGTTGATACTGATGATGAAGAGAGATAGGTAACTTTGGTAAATGGAGCAATGCATTTTTCACATTTCACATCTTGATGTCATTTTCACTTACACGGGGGTCAGTGTGCAGCACTTCCTCCTGGTATGACTGATTGTTTTACTACTAAGGGTTAAGTTATTGGCAGACACTGATAAAGTGCACTTTACTTCCTATTGCCCTTGTTCCTCAATAGGTCATGGGTGCAAGATAAGACGTTTCATTAAAATTTTATAATCTGTATTTTTAGTACCTCCCTGCCTTCTCCTGCTAATTATTTCATATGTGTATGACTTAGATTATATACATTTATAGATTCCCTCTCTACATTTCCTGCCTCACTCCAGACTGGAGAGCTCTATGCTTTGAAGTGCATGAGACTCCCCTGAGAAGGCTTTTAGGATGCAAGACTCCACCCTGAGTTTTTGTTTCAGTTGGTTTGGTCTGCACCAGCTTCTGCAGTCAGAAATCTGTGTTTTTAAAAAGCATCCTATACTTTATGAAATGTCCATAGGAAGCTGTATGGAAGTGAGGGTTTATAAATACATAACAAGGAATTAGCTGAACATTGCACCTGCAGAATATATTAGAGAGGAGTGGAGCAAGAAGAGAACTAACATTTATTAAGGCAAACTGTAGATATTATATATTATTTTATTATTATTATAGTAAGTGTAAGAAGCAAGTATTGAAATACTAATTTTCTTCATATTAGGTCAGGGATTGTCAGAGTGACAAAAAAAAAAAAGGATTATTAGCAACTGCAGTAGTCAAAACTTTTTTACCTAATTAAGAGCAAAGTAAAAGGCCTAGAGAGGGACTTCCCGCTTGGTCCAGTGGTTAAGACTACAAGAGGGACACGTGAGACCCCTGGTTGGGGAACTAAGATCCCACATGTGGCACAGCCAAAAGATTTTTTTAAAGGCTAAGAGCTTTAGATGTGACTCATTTAATCCTCAACCTATGATTTTACCTGCATCTTACTAATAAGAAGACTGCGAATTTTAAAATAAGTTGCCCACTATTACACAACTAATAAGACATAACTGGTACCATTCAACACATGTGCATTTAATCTCAATACCTGTGTTCTAGTCAGAGAGAAAATAGTAGAGCCATGATTTGAATCAGAATTAAAAGACAATAGATATAACAAAAAGTAAATAACAAATTTGATGTATACCAATTGTTTAGATAATTGAAAACCCTTAGGTTTTAGATACTGTGATACTCATTATCACAGTATCTCAGAGCTATATCTCTCCCTTCTGTTTAATAAACAGCATATTAAAAAAGCAGAAATCAAAATAAGACAGTAAAGCAGATTTTTTCAAAGGGCTTTGGATTTATTTAATGCAAGAGGAGAAGAATGGAAACCATGAATCACAAATATTGTTTTGCAAAAAGTTGGAAATAATCTGATAGAAATAATCTCTAGAAAATAAAGTAAGAGCTCAAAGAATGAGGAAAGCTTAGAGAGACCTGCAATAAGACTAAAGCAGATATAAGCACACCATTTTAGCTTTATTATTTAGAAAGATGTCTAGACAGGCAGAAAAGCAAGCTTCTGAAAAGTCACTATAGCAGATTTCAAATGAAGTTGAGGGAAGTTAAAATAATGTCAGGGCAAAGGAGGAGTTCTTATTAAAATTCTTTAACTGTACTGTGGAAACCTGCTTTTCAGTTTGTATTTGTTTATTTCTTTAAAGAAATGGAACTAGGGGGTAACATAGAATATCATGTAAGTTTGGGGACAGAAGTGAAAAATAATTTAAAACTTCAGTATGAATTAGCATGACAAAACAGCCTCCCAGAAAAAATGTTAAATCCTATAATAAAACACACTGTTAATTGTTTCCAAGAGATATAAAGTACTTTTTGAATTTTTGTCAGAAACATACATACACACACATCAATTTTTAACTCCATAGTAAGATATATAATCTTTAAAAGTCCAGTTTTCTCTGAAAGTCCTGAATCTATTTTATTGCCATAATTATGACATAATTAAATTTGGACTGTTAGTTAAATAGATTTAAGAGTATCTTTAGCTGATTTCATTTCATTTCTGTGATGTGTGACACAATTTATTAATGAAATATTAAACCAAGAGAATACTCATATACTCTTCCCTAGCCCTAAAGACAATACTTTCTGCTTTTACTAGTAGTCATTTTGATTATTTTGTCCCCTTTTAGGCAAAGACAAAAAATCAGGAACAATAACAAAATAAATAAATAAATTGTCCCAAAGGCATTGCAAACAGAATTTCTAGAACTAACCTCATCAGCCATTGACTTCAGTCTCCAATTCAGCTTTTCCAACCCCTCCTGAAATCCGTGAGTGGTACTGATATACTCAAAGTGAAAACTTGGGAAAGAGTCGTGACTCAATTCCTCTATATCTTATATCCAAGATCAACTCTGTCACCAGCTTGAAAAAATTCTTTCTTCTAAATAGCTTTCAAGTCTGTTCACTTCCTTCCATTCTTGACTGTCCAGGCAGTCAACATGTGTGATCTCCAGAAAGTCCACAACTCCTAACAGAGTTCTCTGCCTTCAACATTGATACTAAAAAAAAAAAAAAATCTGCATGTTGCAGTCAAAATGGTCTTTCAGAGAATAAAGATACTTATGTTGCCCTGTCCTACTTATCAGTGGCTATTCCTTGCATCTAGGATAAACCCAATTTCCTTAGGATGTTCCTGTCCATCTCACCTGCATCATCTTTCTCTTGCTTTCTCCTTTTTTGTACTACCTCAGTATAGTCTCAGATACTGTTCTTTTTTCATAGAAAATTCCCTTCTCTCCTCACATGTCCAACTGCTACTCAACCTTCAGATCTCAGTTACAACATTATCTTGTTGCAAGCTTCCTCAACGCTGTAAATGTGTTGTACTCTATGGATCCCAAACTATACATGTGTATATAGCATGCTATATTTTCTCTATCAGGATACTTATAAGTCAGAATTGCAATTATTTTTTCATTGCTTATGTCCCATGACAGACTATAAGGGCTGGAATCAAGTGTGTCTTGGCTACAATTATATCCCCAATGTCTAGGTTAATGTCCGCTTTACAATGATCAGTGATGGTGATGATGATGAAGAAATAACTGCAATTGTCATCATATTACATTTGATGATATTATATTATATTATATTATTGTATAACTACCATCTTCCCAATTCTGGGCTAAATGATTTATATTTATTCCTCCATTTAACTATCACAACAGTGCTTTAGCATATGTATTATGATTACTCCTATTTTAGAGATAATGACTATTCCCATTTTAGAGATAAGAGCATGCCAGAGTCCAGCTCCAGCAGCCAAGGATTCAACCTGAAGGGAGAGACGGTGTCGGCAAGTAACAACACAGCCTCTCAATTTTCTTGGACTGCGCCTTTACTTCAAGTTTAAGATTTTCTTTTATACTTTTACAAAAGCATTAGGTCAGAGGTTTGGCATTTTCAGTTCCCCCTCACCCAGATTTATTATCTCCATAAATCACTGTTGCCCTTCAAACAGAGTTCCTGCTTCAGCAATTCTCTCGGCATCAGCTTTACCATCTATTATCTACTTCCTCTTATGCTTATAGTTAACTTGTGATTACATTGTAACTCATGCTACATTCCTCAGTTTATTTGCTATCTTTCTAAATCCTGTTTGCCCCTAAAATCCTGAGCTCACTATCTCTTAAAAAAGCTTCTAGTTATTAGTATCTCTAAAATTCCTAACCTCTATAAGCTATAGTAAAATATGCTAACATTACAACATTCCTTAAATCTTTAACTTCTAACTATTTTAATTATTTCTAAGCCCTAAATCCAGTAAACTCCTTTGCCATAAACATTTTCCTCACAAATAGGCTTCAGATAGCAATCCCTCCCATGGCCTCAAGCTGTGGCCTATATGCTCATCCTGAAACACTCTTTTATAAAAGTCCTTAAACAAATGTCAATGATTAACTTTATAAATTATTCTCTGAGCACAGCTGCAGAAGGCTTTGTGCCTTCTCATGCTTCTCTCAAGAACAATAAGCATCTTAATATTCCTTTTCAGTCAACTCAGCCAAGGAGAGGAAAAAACAAATCAGAATCACAAGGCCTAACACCTTCATCCTGGGTCTGTGCCTATAGGACAAAGAGAAGGGGTTGGGGCCACGCCTCCATTTTGTCAGTGATGCCTAAGGCGGCTCCCAACAAGAGCATGTAAGTATAGAAAGGTTATTAAAATTGCCTGAAATCAAACCTCTAATAATTTGAGGAAATG
>SJYC01067072.1:0-52945 GCA_006408675.1 Madoqua kirkii
ACTCTATTATCTCTATTTTTGATTGATCTAGTTCTATATTTTATTATTTCTCTTGGTTTTAAATCATGTTGATTGCCTCCATTAGTTACTCAATCATTTTTTTAAATCTTATTTACAAACATCATGTGCTGTGCTGTGCTTAGTCACTCAGTAATGTCCAACTCTTTGTCACCTTATGGACTACAGCCCACCAGGCTCCTTTGTCCATGGGGATTCTCCAGACAAGAATACTGGAGTGGGTTGCCATGTCCTCTGCCAGGGTTGCTCCCAATTCAGGGATCAAACACAGGTCTCCCTCACTGCAGGCAGATTCTTTACCATCTGAGTCACCAGGGAAGCCCAAGAATACTAGAGTGGGTAGCCTGTCCTTTCTCCAGGGGAACTTCCCTGCCCAGGAATTGAACCATGGTCTCCTGCTTTGCCGGTGGATTCTTTACCAGCTGAGCTATGCAGGAAGCTTGAAAACTTCATAAATGAACTCTCATGGAAATAACCTGTGGCCTATGATGACATTAACTTCTACTTTTGCTAGCTTCTCTGTTACTGCTCTATGATCTTTTACTACACATTACTCAAAAACATGGATTAGTTGTTCTAATTTAGATTATACAAAGAAGGCCTCAACTATTTTATTTGGCTCATTTTGGGAAAAAATCTGATATTTTAGGATATCCATTATTCATCTATGTAAACAATTATTTATTGTTAAATAGTCAATAGATTCATGTATCCAAGAAAGCTAATAATAGGTCACATACATTCCTTAACAGAGATTGAAATGACTTCATCCCTTTCTTGAAAAGCTTTTCTACTTCTGATTCAACTTTATTCTAGGGTGCATTCTCTCACATTCCTACCTGATAAATTCTTGATAGTAATTTGCTCTCTAGTCCTATAAGGCTATTTAAAACTCTGCTCAGCACTTACCCTCTGAGATCCATTTCTCAGAATTGGTATTGGCATATATTGCCCGTAAGACCTGTGCCCCAAATGTCAGGATTGCCTCTTCCTTCATAATTCTGCATTACCTTGTTAATTTCCTGTGCCTTCAAGCAATTTTGATCTGATACTTTATCTGTTTTTTTCTAGATGTTCTATAAGGCCTGCATTTCTTTACCTGCTATTATTAGAATCACTTTTTTTTGAATAACCTTTACTAAAGGTTATTCAAAACAAGTATGAATTGGCTGTTCTGACTGAGTAATTATGTGTAACAAAGAACTTCTCTACAGTTTTATTTAGTTCATTTCTGTAAAGAACACACCATTTTAGAATATCTATTACTTACCTATTTAACAATTATTTATTGAGGATTTACTATACACAAGTATGAAATAATGGGAAAACACACACTTTTCCCACCTCAGCATTTACTTTCTCATTGGTGTAATATAGTAGACAAACACATAAGTATAATAACCTCAGATTGTAATTAGTACTATTAAGGGAATAAACAGTAAGTTATTATAGAAAGTAAATGTCAAGCTGAAACAAAGATTGAAAAGGAACTCACTCTATAGAATATTAGAAAAACAGTGTCCAGGCAGAGGAAAGTAAATAAATGAATGCCTCATGGAAGAAAAAAGCTTGCTGTGTCACCAGATCATGTGAAGTGGAAGAGCAAATTATTATGAATTGAAGTTGGAAAGCGTCTGGATACAGAACTCTGGGCTGTAGAGCTCTGGGCTATAGTAAGAATAACTTGTCTTTGGTCTGTAACTGTTTTAATACAATATAGTATAAGTTAGTTATGGTGTTGTGTTGTAGCTAAGTTAACTATCATAATATTTCTACCCAAATGACTAACAAAAAAAAAAAATGTTCTCAGGCCACTAAACTGGTAGGAGTACCCTGGACTGTCAAATTAGTTAGTAACATCTGAATCAGAGTTCCAAAGAATAGCAAGAAGAGATAAGAAAGGCTTCCTCAACCATCAATGCAAAGGAATAGAGGAAAACAATAGAAAGGGGAAGACTAGCGATCTCTTCAAGAAAATTAGAGATACCAAGGGAATATTTCATGCAAAGATGGGCTTGACAAAGGACGGAAATGGTATGAACCTAACAGAAGCAGAAGATATTAAGAAGAGGAGGCAAAAATACACAGAAGAACTGTACAAAAAAGACCTTCATGACCCAGATAATCATGATGGTGTGATCACTCACCTAGAGCCAGACATCCTGGAATGTGAAGTCAAGTGGGCCTTAAAAAGCATCACTACAAACAAAGCTAGTAGAGGTGATGGAATTCCATTTGAGCTATTTCAAATCCTGAAAGATGATGCTGTGAAAGTGCTGCGCTCAATATGCCAGCACATTTGGAAAACTCAGCAGTGGCCACAGGACTGGAAAAGGTCAGTTTTCATTCCAATCCCAAAGAAAGGCAATGCAAAGAATGCTCAAACTACCGCACAATTGCACTCATCTCACACGCTAGTAAAGTAATGTTCAAAATTCTCCAAGCCAGGCTTCAGCAATACGTGAACTGTGAACTTCCAGATGTTCAAGCTGGATTTAAAAAAGGCAGAGGAACCAGAGATCAAATTGCCAACATCTGTTGGATCATGGAAAAAGCAAAAGAGTTCCAGAAAAACATCTACTTCTGCTTTTTTGACTATGCCAAAGACTTTGACTGTGTGGATCACAAGAAACTGTGGAAAATTCTTCAAGAGATGGGAACACCAGACTACCTAACTTGCCTCTTGAGAAACCTATATGCAGGTCAGGAAGCAACAGTTAGAACTGGACATGGAACAACAGACTGGTTCCAAATAGGAAAAGGAATACATCAAGGCCGTATAAAGAAAAGGCAGAGGAACCAGAGATCAAATTGCCAACATCCGCTGGATCATGGAAAAAGCAAGAGACTTTCAGAAGAACATCTATTTCTGCCTTATTGACAATGCCAAAGCCTTTGGCTGTGTGGATCACAATAAACTGTGGAAAATTCTTCAAGAGATGGGCATACCATATCACCTGACCTGCCTCTTGAGAAATCTGTATGCAGATCAGGAAGCAACAGTTAGAACTGGACATGGAACAACAACATGGTTCCAAATAGGAAAAGGAGTACATCAAGGCTATATATTGTCACCCTGCTTATTTAACTTATATGCAGAGTACATGGTGAAAAACGCTGGGCTGGAGGAAGCACAAGTTGGAATCAAGACTGCCGGAAGAAGTATCAATAACCTCAGATACACAGAGAAGGAAATGGCGACCCACTCCAGTACTCTTGCCTTGAAAATCCCATGGACGGTGCAGCTTGTGCAGGCTACTATCCATGGGGTTGCAGAGAGTTGGGCATGACTGAGTGACCTCACTTTCACTTCATGGCAGAAAGAGAAGAACTAAAGAGTCTTTGATGAAAGTTATAGAGGAGTGAAAAAGTTGACTTAAAGCTCAACATTTAGAAAACTAAGATCATGGCATCTGGTCCCATCACTTCTTGGCAAATAGATGGGGAAACAGTGGCTGATTTTTTGGGGCTCCAAAATCACTGCAGATGGTGATTGCAGCCATGAAATTAAAAGACGCTTCCTCCTTGGAAGGAAAGTTATGACCAACCTAGACAGCATATTAAAAAGCAGAGACACATTACTTTGTCAACAAAGGTCCGTCTAGTCAAGGCTATGGTTTTTCCAGTGGTCATGTATGGATGTGATAGTTGGACTATAAAGAAAGCTGAGTGCCAAAGAATTGATACTTTTGAATTGTGGTGTTGGAGAAGACTCTTGAGAGTCCCTTGGACTGCAAGGAGATCCAATCAGTCCATCCTAAAGGAGATCAGTCCTGGAAGGACTGATGTTGAAGCTGAAACTCCAAAAGTTTGGTCACCTGATGTGAAGAGTTGACTCATTTGAAAAGACCCTGATCCTGGGAAAGATTGAGGGCAGGAGAAGCAGATGACAGAGGATGAGATGGTTGGATGGCCTCACTGACTTGATGGACATTAATTTGGGTAAACTCCAGGAGTTGGTGATGCACAGGGAGGCCTGGCATGCTGCGGTTCATGGGGTCGCAGAGTTGGATACGACTGAGCGACTGAACTGAACTCACATGTTTTGTTTTTGATAGGTAAACAAGGCATTTAGCCCCATTCACATAACTGGGAAATTAGGGTGAATTGTCAGCCAAGGTGACAAAGTTAGTGATTTTTATGACCAAATCCAAGGCTCTGGATTCTTTGCTGGGAGTTCTTTCTTGGATGATAACTATAAGGATGGTATGGTTAAGAATGAACTATATTATAACTAGAGAATATCAATGATAGCCTAAGAAAGACCAGGATTAGCGCATTACTAGCGTTAATGCATTATTAGCAATTATGAATATATATATTACTGCTGCTGCTAAGTCGCTTCAGTCGTGTCCGACTCTGTGCGACCCCACAGATGGCAGCCCATGAGGCTCCCCTGTCCCTGGGATTCTCCAGGCAAGAACACTGGAGTGGGTTGCCATTTCCTTCTCCAGTGCATAAAAGTGAAAAGTGAAAATGAAGTCGCTCAGTTGTGTCCGACTCTTAGCGACCCCATGGACTGTGGCCCACCCGTCCATGGGATTTTCCAGGCAAGAGTGCTGGAGTGGGGTGCCATTGCTTTCTCCATATATATACTAAATTATATATTTTTATATTATATGTAAAATGAAGGTATTTATTTATTTATGCAGTTTCCTTTAATCCTTTTGGGAATAAGCTAAGACTTAACTGAAATAAATGTTAGTGTGGAGCTTTACACACTTCAATATGCAAACCAATCACCTAGGGATCTTGTTAAAAACAAAGATTCTGATTCACTATGTCTGGGACAAGGCCCAAGTTTCTGCATTTCTAACAAGCTCCCAGGTGACGCCAATGCAGCTGTTCCTCAGACAACATTTCAAGAATCAGGGTAGAGACAACACATTCAAGTCACAGTCCCTGATTTAATTTCTAGAGGCACTCCTATACCCAAAATGTCACTTGTTATGGAACAGCAGAGCACTGAATATGCCAGTAAATTTGGAAAACTCAGCAATGGCCATAGGACTGGAAAAGGTCAGTTTTCATTCCAATCCCAAAGAGAAGCAATGTCAAAGAAAGCTCTGTACAACTGCTCCTATTTCACATTACCAATATTATGCTCAAAAGCCTTCAAATTAGGCTTCACTGGTACATGAACTGAGAACTTCCAGATGTGCAAGCTGGATTTAGAAAAGTCAGAGAAACCAGAGATCAAATTGCCTACATCTGTTGGATCACAGAAAAAGCAAAGCAATTCCAAAAACACATCTACTTTAGTTTCAATGATTATGCTAAAGCCTTTGACTATGTGGATCACGACAAACTAGAAAATTCTCAAAGAGATGGGAATACCAGATCACCTTACCTATCTTCTGAGAAACCTGTATGCAGGTCAAGCAGCAACAGTTAGAACTGGACTTGGAACAACTGACTAGTTCAAAGTTGGGAAAGGAGTACATCAATGCAGTATACTGTCACCCTGGTTATTTAACTTATATGCAGAGTATATCATGCAAAATGCCAGGTTGGATGAGTCACAAGCTGGGATAAAGACCGCCAGGAAAAAATAATCTCAGATATGCAGATGATGGCACTTTAATGACAGAAATCGAAGAGGAAGTAAAGGGCTTCTTGATGAGGGTGAGAGTGAAAAAGCTGGTTTAAAACTCAAACATACAAAAAAATAAGATCATGGCATCCAGTCCCGTCACTTCATGGCAAATAGATGGGGAAACAATGGAAACAGTTGCAGATTTTATTTTCTTGGGCTCCAAAATCGTTGTGGATGGTGACTGCAGACATCAAATTAAAAGATACCTGCTCCTTAGAAGGAAAGCTATGATAAACCTAGACAGCATATTAAAAAGCAAAGACATCACTTTGTGCCAAAGGTCTATATACTCAAAGCTATGGTCTTTTCAGTAGTCATGTACAGATGTTGAGAGTTGGACCATAATGAAGGCTGAGAGCTGAAGAATTAATGCTTTCAAACTGTGGTGCTGGAGAAGATTCTTTAGAGTCCCTTGGACTGCAAGAAGATCAAACCAGTCAATCCTAAGGGAAATCAATCCTGAATATTTATTGCAAGGACTGAAGCTGAAGCTGCAATACTTTGGCCCCCTAATGCGAAGAGATGACTTGTTGGAAAAGATTTTGATGATGAGAAAGATTGAAGGCAAAAGGAGAAAAAGAAGGCAGAGGGTGAGATAATTAGAGCATCACCAACTCAGTGGACATGAATTTGAGTAAACTTCAGGAGATAGTGAAGGGCAGGGAAGCCTGGCATGATGTAATCCAGGGTTGCAAAGAATCAGACACGTCTTGGCAACTAAATAACAATTACTAGTTTGAACTGGGTGGATGGCTTATATGGACAAATAAGTTGCTTTCTTTGCTTGTAATTTATGTATATGTTTGTTCCTTCATATGAAATTATCATATTCACATACACACACACATATATGAATATACAATCTTCTCAAATGAAGGACCAAACTTAAAAAAATGTTGAGGGTTCGTTTAAGTATTGATTTCTCTGGCTGTGTTAGTTCTTAGCTGCAGCAAGCAGGCTTCTTTGTAGTAGTGGTGTGTGGCCTCTAGGGCATGCAGGCTCAGGAGTTGTAGTGTACAGGCTTAGTTGCCCCACTGCATGTGGGATCTTACTTCCCTGACCAGGGATCAAACCTGCATCCCCTGCATTGGAAGGCAGATTCTTAACCAACGGATCATCAGGGAAGTTCCCTCAAACTAACTTTATACAGCTGACCCTTGAACAACACAGGTTTGAACTGCAGAGGTATACTTATCCATGGATTCCCCCCCGGACCCCAACAGTGAATACTATGGTACTGTATATTCTGTGGTTGGTTGAATTCTTATATTTTCCTTCTCACACTTTCGGGCTTTATTTTTACCTTTTGGAGACCAGGATTATCCGAGAAAAGCACTTTTGACATGAAGGATATATAAAACTAGAATTCTGGAGAGCAAGAACTGAGGCAAGAAGAAATTTTCTTCTTCTATTCATGTGTTCCCACTGTGGTCTGCAAAACAAAGTAGCTGTGGGATGAATGGCAAATCTTTAATTGCATGTGAATAACTCATTTCTTAGGAAAATCACCTAACCTTGGCACTACGAAGTCAACAGATGTTTTTTGTAGTAAGTGTCAGTATATTGGAAAACTAATTTTCTTTTTCTACATAGTTAAGAAAGTAAGACTTAAAACAGAGTAGCTCAAGCAAATATTGGGTTTTTGAGTAAATGTTCTACCCTGCTAATTCAAGAATGAAGAACTATACAGAACTTGTTCCTACCATTAACAGGAAAGAACGTAAATGAACTTACATGAATGTTTAAACCTGAACTGGTGGGAAACAGTTCTTTTTAGGGGGAAAATATCACTTCATTAGATTTCAGTATTTGGGCTGGGTACATTTTTATACAACCTGAAGAGGGAAAAAAAGACATTTTAGAGTGTACAAATAGAAAAAAAAAATCAAAGGAGAGTTCAAAGTGCTTTATGAGCCTTCTATAAAACACATCAGAGAAGTAAAACAATAAAATAGCAATTCACCTCTTCTATAGTTTTTAAAAATTCATGTTGGTTTATCAAAATTTTAAAACTGATTAGTTTATATATAGCATAATGTAAATGCTCTGAAATAAATGTCTCTGTAGATGTTCAAGATAAAACTATATCAATAAATTTTCATTTGTAAACACATGGCAAAAGCTTTCAATTTCTGAAATTGGGTGAAATTTTCTGAGACTGGCATCAGTAAATTTTGATAAAGTGGAAGTCATTAGTTTAAAATCATAAAAAAATCTTTTACATATAGTTCATCCTGAGGATGATCACAAATTTATAAGTGTAATTTTGGAATGGATATCTTAAAGTGACATTAATCCTGTCTATCAATCAGAATATTTCTGTGAAAATAAATTCTTGCCACTGAAGGCAGTAAGATGGAAACTTACAAAGATTATAGATAAATGGATTTACATAAATCACTGGTTTATGTTATTAAAGGGGGCATAGGAAATTAAAAAAAAAAGGAAAAAACAAAGACATT
The DNA here is from genome assembly GCA_006408675.1 of Madoqua kirkii. Lineage (NCBI taxonomy): Eukaryota > Metazoa > Chordata > Mammalia > Artiodactyla > Bovidae > Madoqua > Madoqua kirkii. The sequence continues at coordinate 8,077 of SJYC01067072.1, forward strand.
TCATCCTGCTTAATTCTTGTTGAAGTCCTTGCTTTTGTACCCTTAGGTATACATGACTAATAAGGTTCTACCAAAAGCAGATATGTATTCCTAGATTTGGCTGTCACCTTAGGCCACATGGCAATCTCTAAGGATAAGGTAGAAGAGGTGACACAGTAGAAAGGCAAGCCAGAGAACACTGCTATTATTAGTGCTACTGACTTCAAGTTCTTTCTTGCCAAGTGGCAAATGATGGAATGTATGTCAGTAAAGGCATCTTCTCTGAACATCTCTAAAATCCAGTTTGGGTACAGTGTTAATATGGTGGTACAGCTACCTATTTGTTGAAAAGTGTTAATTGTTCAGTCATACCTGACTCTTTGCAACCCCATGGACTGTAGACCACCAGGCTCCTCCGTCCATGGGATTCTTCAGGCAAGAGTACTGGAGTGGGTTGCCATTTCTTCCTCCAGGGAATCTTCCTGACCCAGGAATTAAACCTGTGTCTCCTGCACTGCAGGCAGATTCTTTATCATGAGCCACAACAGAAGCCCATATATGAGCTAGGGGAGATAAAACAAGGCAAAAACTCCCTCCTGAAAATGTGGTCTTTTATCTGCTTAAAATCTGGTAGTTTGAAATGAAGCCTCAATTCCTCACAATGCCTGTAAGGCCTTAGCTCATCTAGCACCACCTCTTCGACCTCGCCTTGTCCCACTTGCCCTTTTTAACCACTACACTTCAAGCCATGCCAGCCTTCTTTCTGCTCCTTAAATGCACAAAATAACTTCTCTTTTCAGGCTTCTGTTCTTACTTTTCTCTTTGTCTATAAAGCTTTTCCCTTAGTTCTTCAAATAGTTGGCTCTCATTCTCATCATTAAATCTTTAATGTTACCCTGTAGAGAGCTCCTTTTCATTTCAATAAATACTCTCTTCTGCTTAGTTTCCATGGTATCATCTATTTTATTACTTTATGGTACTAATCACACTTGTGATATAAGCCATCATGAAAATGTACATATCAGATGATACATGTTCCCTTGTTTCTGTTAGTTCTACCCTCATTAGTCTGAAAGTTTCATGAAGATGGGGGCCTGGTCTATCAAGTCACTAGTAAATGAAAAACATATATAAGCAGAAATTTTGGGAATTAATTGCTAAATTAATTGTGCAAGCACTAATTGATACATTTTTGAAGGCAAGAAACTGGTTAAATTGTTATTATTTAAGAGTTTATTGCCCTCTAGTGGAGAAATATGTTCAGAAAACTATAACTGGTAAATTTGAGAACAGAAATGTAAAAGGTCATTAAGGTATTTTTATTATTTGCGTTTCACTTGGTAAACTCAGCAAACGGCAAAAAGACTTTCCATCCATTGGCAGTGGACGAATATGAAATCAGATCCTTTTAGGCAGTCACTATTAGTCATTCCCTTTGCTGTTTTCATAGTATTTCCTTATGATTCTGGTCATCTAGTTTGCTTTGTTCTTCTCTCTCTCTAGTGCCTGATTTTGAGTACTGAATTCACGTTTATGGACAACTGAATGAAGCATGAGGAAAGCATGATCACAGACTTGGGAACAATTCCATATGTGGTATCTACCTGCAGTTTATCTTTCTTCTCGATTTTATTGGGGAAGATGGTAATACAGCATTACACTGCTTTCAGTTCCACCACAGTCAACAAACCATATTCCAATTTAATAAGTTCAATATGTGCTCAGTTGCATCTGACTCATTGTGGTACCATAGACGTAGCCCACCAGGCTCTTCTGTCCATGGAATTTTCCAGGCAAGAACACCATAGCAGGTTGTCATTTCCTATTCCAAGAGATCTTCCAGACCCAGGGATTGAACCCGTGACTCTTGTGTTTCCTGCATCAGCAGGGAGATTCTTTACTACTAGTATCACCTGGGAAGTCCAAGTTCAATATACTTATTTATCAATTATTTATTGTGCAGCTGATAAATACCAGCTGATGGGAATAATATAAGTGATGGACAAAATAGACAAGGTCTCTACCTGGTCACCAGATCTATAGCCTAGTAAGAGATAGGTGGAAAATTCTATACAGGAAAAGTACATTATACCATGAGAAAATATAACAGGGGGACTCATTTAGTCTAAAACTATGGCCGAACGATGAAATCACTCCTTTAAAAAACTGGCCCACACTTCTAACGGCATACAGAAAAGGAGATGTGACTAATTCCTCTCCCTTTCTTCATTCCTCCTCAAACTGCTCTTGCTTTGCAAGAAAATCTTTGTCATTCTGTTGCTCTCAGATTTCTCATTTCATATATTATAGGACAGACTCCTCAGCTATGGAAATGGTAGTTACTTTGAGTTGCTTTATTAAAGCTGTCTAATGGTCTCCCTCCAAGTGTGCATACTTTGTCTAATTTTTCTAAAGGCAGTCATAACAAGTCCCTGAGAAATGATCTTGTGACATTAAAATGAAAATTCTGGAAAAGGGAGAGGGAGGTAGGAGATAAAAAAAAAATCAAATAAGCAAAAAACACAATATCTCTTTTGTTTGGAGAAATACTGATGAAAATATTTTTAAAACATTACTCAGGAAACTCTTAGTGAGTATCAAGCACAGTTTGTTCACTGCACTTATGACAGGTAAAGTTCCAGAGATGGGGACGGGGACAGGGTTACAGACAGAAAAAAATCACCTCATGCAGCTGTCCTTTCTGAACACATTTCAGCAACACTGGCCTTTTCTTAGTTTCTTGAACATTAAGATGCTAAGTTCTTTCCTGCTTTAAGGCCTTTACATAACCTGTTCACTCTGGAATTTTCTTCCTTTCTTCTATTACATGGCTAGATCATTCTCATCTTCTAGGCCTCAATTTAAGTGTCAACTCCTCAGAGGCCTTTCCAAACAAACCGAACTCAAATAGATTCCACTTCATTCTTTTTAAGCCCACACATATAAAGTTTAAGTTCTGAAGGACTCTCACATCTTGTTCACCATTAGAAGTTCTTGGCACAGAGAGAGACACTTAAAAACTATCTGTAGAATGAGTAAGTAACTACTGGGTGCTTTGTGACCCAATTTTGCAGAACGATGAAAGGCCTCCTGATAGAAAGCTTCATAAATTGACACCTAAAGAATGATTAAGAACTAGGTGGGACGGAATTCAGACGGGGTCTGTAGGTGAGGGAGAATGGTGCATTTGAGGGACTCAAAAGGACGTTCCATGTGGTTGGAGCATAGGGCTGGAGCGGTGGGAAAAAAAAGCTGGAGTACTAGGCAAAGGCCAGACAAGAAGGGCCCTGTTAACCACTTTAAGGAGTTTAGACTTAAACCTGAGGGCAAACAGGAGCAACCAAAGGAGAGGTTTTTAATGGGGAGTGCCCTGATCAGATTTGTACTTTATCAGCCTAGCAACGTGAAGATTGGACTGGAATGTAAGGAAACAGAAAGAATCAGCTGGGAGGCTAGTCATAGTTATGAAGCAGTTGTGCTGAACTAAAGTAAAACTGGCCAAGTGTATGGCTTGATGTGAAAGACAAGGAAGGTACCTAGAAAACTTGTTTCTGGTCTGAACACTCTGCTCAGTGAGACTTGTCCCTCTGAGTCATCAAAGCAGTTTGGAAAGATCCCTTTTCAGTAGGTACTACTGGGCACAGCAGCCAGCTGTATACGAGCCTCCGAGCACCTCAAAAATTGCAGTAGCACCTTTTTCCTCCCTGTATTTCGAGTTCCAGACACTTACCCTTTTCCAGGTCGATGGCACACACAAACGCTCTCTGATTGATTGCAACAGCACCGTCTAAAATGAAAAGAACTGACCTAACTCTTCTACTCTCATAACCGCCCGTTTATAGAAGAGACTGACTCCTGTAAAAACAGCATAGAATGCTCTGAATGCTCACTCAGAACGACGTTCAAGGGTCTTCTTGGGAGTCTCCAGCCCTTGCTCCCCGAGAATCTCCTGCCGCACCTCCTCACCTGAGGAAGAGGACCGGGAACCTGCCCGGGCGAAGCTCAGTGACGCGGACCCCAAGACTCAAGCGGCAAGAGAGTGTCTTCCAATCGAATCTCCCGCGCCTCCTTCCGCCGGAAGTGACGCCATGACCGTCTGGACTCAGAGCCAATCAGAAGAAGACGCCGCCGAGGTTGGAGATATAGCGCGACAACCTGTGAGGTTTTGAAAACAACCATTTTTGTACGAGAGGCTTAGGCAAGTGTCCTTTCCCAACTGCTTGAGCAGTAGTACAGTTTGTACAGTTGGTTTTGAGGCAGCGTTGAGCCAGCTAGGCGTAGGGACCCCGGGAAGGGTGGTAGTGGGTGGGAGCGCCCCTCAGACCGAGGTTCACCTGGCTGACTGGAAGAAGAAGCGGAAGTTGGTGGTGGGAGAGTCGCGCAGACCGAAGGAGACTCCGCCCGCTGGGGCTGGGAATGTCCCCAAGGAGAGGGGAAGGCGGGGTCCGAAGCTGGGTGCCGGAAGACGGAAGGGGGCGTAGCTTGGAAGCAGGGACCGGGACCTAGTGGGATTCCGGGGCGACCTCCGTTGAGAAGTGGACTGTGTGGATTTCACGCGTGTGTAGGGGTGACCAACCGACAGAGTGCCCTAGGAGGCGATAGGCTGACATGGAGGTGACGGTGCAAAGGAGCCAGACCTAGTGGGGATAGCTTAGTAGTATACATAATTTTAGTGAAAAGGGCAGGATATGAACATATTAACACGGATTGGCAGATGCCGCTGCCAGTCAGGAGGAGCAGATCTGTACCCTGAGCTCCTCTTTTCAGGGTGTTTTGACTGTCAGGGCTGAGTGACTAGTGAATGATTTAGTCCTTGTAGTGCTGGTGGCAAGTACCCGTTTTAAGGTGGCAGTAGCCCTTCCCGGGGCTTCCCTGGTGGCTCAGACGCTAAAGAATCCTCCTGCAATGCGGGGGACTTGGGTCAGATCCTTGGGTTGGGAAGATTTCCCTGGAGGAGAGCATGGCAACTCACTCTAGTACTCTTGCCTGGAGAATCCCATGGACAGAGGAGCCTGGCAGGCTACCGTCTATAGAGTCGCAAAGAGTTGGACACGACCCAAGCGGCCTGGCACGTTTGCACTCATGCACACACTATTATTATGTAGGATTTGTGGAGGACAAGGACGTGGCGATGAAATAGAGGTGGACAGGGCAGGATTTGGCAGTGACGATAAAGGGGAGGATATAGGGTGAGGAGAAAGTGTTTTGGGGGGGTGATATAGTTAAGAATGGGGTTCAGAGGTCAGATATGAGCGGCCCTGGGATGATAAAGGTAGGCTTTGAGTCGGAAGGGAATAAAGGTGAACTCTAATTAGAGGGGACGGTACAAGAGGGAAATGAAACCTGGCGGCGCCCTGTGGGACTGGGACAGGGGTCGGAATGGCTCGGGCAGTTCGAATTTGAGAGACTTTGCTGAGGGGCGGGGTGGCATTGGGTTTCCCCCGGGAAGGAGGGGCCTGTCTCGGGGGCGGAGCTGTGGGCTGGGCGAGGCTGCGTGCATCTGCCTGTCTCCCTCCTACCCGCTCTGCAGCCAAGGTCCTGAGCCATGGGGCGCTGCTCCTTCCTGCTCCTGCTCCTAACTTTCCTGACTCCTGGGGCCGCCAGCCCCGTATCGCCGTCACGAGGGCCCCTAGTAGCCTACCCTGGTCAACCAGCTTCAGATCTCGCCCTACTATAACCCCGAAGTATTCGATTCGCTACATCCAACAGAAGGTAAGGCCAAAAGGGTTGGGTTGTCCGAGTGGGTGGTGAGGACTGGGGTTTTGTGGTTTTCAGGCATCGAAGCTCATCCGAAATTGTAGAACCCTAATGCTGAGGACTTGTCCGGTGGCCTCAAGTCCCATCTGTTTTAACTCACCTTCCGTCACCAATAATTTATTGTTATTTCTGGCTCTACCCTCCCTTCTGTGATTGACCATCACAGTCACTTCAACTCCTGCTTGCAGAGGATGCTGTAAAATTCCTTTGACCTCCCTTCTAATTCAAATTATTTAATGCCAGCTCTGGAGCCTACTTCGCGGTGACAGTCATCTTTTGTCCCAAAGCAGCCCCTAAGTTCAAATTTCTAATATCTTACCAGATAATATATATTTTTTTCAATCTGAAATGTCAGTCTGTTGTCTTATGCTCAGCTCAGAGTTGTTGCTTTTGTAGCCCTTTTATTAAGAGTTTTCAACTTTCCCTGGAAGTTGCAGGAGTCTGTCAAAATTTGGAGGGGGGAGTGAAGGTGAGCATCTCTAGTTCTGAATTTTGAGTTCAGAGGTTTAAGGTAGGCATGATGCCTTTGTGCTTGCCTGAAGCATGAGGTAGGTATTCCCTGAGAAGCCTGGATGAGGAAGTACATCTTTTGTGAAATGACAATATCACTTACAGTTCTGGGAGCCTGTGAAAAGATAATGACCTTCCCAGGTAGCACAGTGGTAAAGAATCTGCCTGCCAAGGCAGGAGATAAAAGAGATAGGGGTTTGATTCTTGGATGTAGGAAGATCCCCTGGAGCAGGAAATGGCAACCCACCCCAAAATTCTTGCCTGATAAATCCCATGGACACAGGAGGGCTACATTCAATGGGGTCTCAAAGAGTTGAACATGACTGAGGGACTGATCACGCTTGTGTGCATGCCTGTGAAAAGATAGGCAGAGATTGGGAAACATTGGGATTAGAAGTTCAAGAGTCTGAGGTTTGGCTTTAGGAGTTAGATAGGTCAGAATTCCAATCAATACTAGCTCTGTGACCTTGGGAAGTTTCATATACCTCTCTGAGCCCAATTTCTTGACCTCTGGGGGATTTGGTGGTGGTTAAATGCGAATAGATGACATATCCCTAACAAAGTATTTGGTCTCAAGTAGACATTTAATAAATTGATGGTTACTAACCTATGTGAATTTTGAATGGGAATTTGATATAGAGAGATGACGTGAACTTCTACTATAAGAAATCATTTTTAACCCAGAAATTTAGAGATTATGAAGAGAAAGCATTCTAGTTTTAGCAGAAGTACTAGGAAACATCTGTTTCTTAGGCAGTTCTCTGGGCTTCAGTTTCCTCATTTGTAAATTGAGAGGTTTGGACAAGGACCAATGTGTTTCACACTTTACTGAAGAATTAAGGCTTTGAGGGAGCTGTCTCAGAGGGATGGTGAAGGCCCATATGGAAACCAAGTTAGGGTACCCCAGAACTCCTCCCCCTGACTTCTTTCAGCCTGAGATTTATATTTTTATTTGTTTTATATGCTGGGATTTTGCAGAGTTCCATAACTAAAGTTAAGTTGAAGGGAAACTACTGGAATGGATATCTATAATCCTTTTAGGAATGGTTAGAGAACTATCAGCAGAAAAGAGGGGGAATGAAAAGGTAGAAGAGACTGAATGATCTCTTAGGTCCTAATTTATATTCTTTCATTGTAAATTTCTTTCTTGACCACTTCACTCTTTAGATATAAAAGGCCAGTTCTTTTTCCATTTGTGGTGATTTACAAGATCTGTTTGGCCTTATTCAGCCATGTTTTGCCCTCTGGCTTATATTTAGTGCACATTTTAGGACTCAGATTCCACAAATAGATTTATTACCATAATAGTAATTTTATTTGCATCAACTCCAATTGAATTTTATTTCACTGTTTTGAGAAAGACTTTCACATATATACAAATGTGTTGTATAATAATTATGCACAATAATGGTTTTATAGTAATTGCCAGTTTTTCTGGACCATAAATTTTTAGTTGGGATTGAAAAGTATGTATAAACTCAACTTTAATTTTTTTAGTTAGAGCAGATGAAGTACTTTCATGCCTTTTAATGATAAACATTATTATTGTATCTAAGACTTAGTCTTTATTCAAGGTTTAATTTTCATTCAACTTTATAATGATTTATCTGTTGTTATATCTGTCTAAGCTATTCCCAATTGTCCTTATATTCATGCAAACTCCATGAGTGGTCTCAGTAAAAAGGCTTAGCCCTCCTTCATAACTCTGATTACTTGCAGAATAAAGGTCAAAGTCCTTTGTATTGTTTCTCATCGCATGCTGGTCTTTCAGCTTCATATCCTGCCGTAGATCCCCACCTCCTTCCATCTTCCCCACACATACACTTTTAGCAACATAGAACATAGACTCAATTGAAGTTTACTGTGTCAGAAATTCTGTCTGGAATTAACCCCCTCTTCTACGCTAGTTAAATGCATACCTCTGTCCCAGCTGAAATACCACCTTTTCTGTGAAACTTTCCTGATTTTAGTTGGACTTTTTTCACATTTACTATTTTGTGTCTCCTCAGCTAGACAGCATTATCTATTACCCAGAAGAGCCCATAAAAATATAAAGTACAAAATAAATATTTGTTGAGGAATTGAATGGATGACTACCCAAAGAAAGCCCAAACAAGATCTACCATCATTTAATTAATGACACAAATCATCTATTTATTTTCCTTTTTAATCTTTTCCTTCTATATATATTTTTTACCATTTATATTTCCTTTTCTTTCACAGTTTTCAAATGTTGATTTAGTAGGAAGGTTTGATTTTTTTTTTAATCAAAAATAACTGAGTAAGGAGACCAGAGAAAGGATAACACATCATTTGGGCACATCAAGGGCTCTGCATGTATGTGTGATAGGGCTTCCCTGATAGCTCAGCTGGTAAAGAATCCACCTGCAGTGCAGGAGACCCCAGTTCAATTCCTGGGTCTGGAAGATCCTTTGGAGAAGGGATAGGCTACCCACTCCAGTATTTTTGGGCTTTCCTGGTAGCTCAGCTGGTAAAGAATCTGCACCTGCATTTGACCCCTGGGTTGGGAAGATCCCCTGGAGAAGGGAAAGGCTACCCACTCCAGTATTCTGGCCTGGAGAATTCCATGGACTGTATAGCTCATAGGGTCGCAAAGAGTTGGACCCAACTGAATGGCTTTCACTCACTCACTCACTCATACGTGTGATGCGAGTGTTGTAAAGGGCTCCTTGGGATGTGTGACTTGTGTTTATTCGATTTCCATGGTTCTCATTACCCTCTTACTCCCATGCTAGTCCCTCAGATCTGAATGTGAATCCTGAAGGCATTTTACTGTGTGATATAAAGGGGAACGAGAATGGGTCTTTTCAGGCTGTTATTTTCCTCACTGGTGAAAATAGAAATCAGTATCTACTTATTAGTCAGGGATCTCTAGAGAAACAGTAGTGTGTGTGTGTATGTGTGTGTGTGTGTGTGTCTGTGTGTGTATGTATATCTCATTCTTTACAGAGAGGGATTGATTTATTTTAAGAAATTGACTCATGTTGTTGAGGAGCCTTGTAATCTGCAGCATAGGCTGGTGGACTGGAGACCCAGGGAAGAGCTGCAGTTTGAGTCCCAAGGCAGTCAACTTGCATAATTCCTTGTTCAGGAGTAGTCAGTCTTTTGTGCTCTTTAGGCCTTACCTAATTGGATGAGACCCACCCACATTATGGAGGGTAAAGCTGCTATACTCTAAGTCTACTGTTTTAAATGTTAATCCCATCCAAAAAAACCACCTTCACAGAAACATCTAGAATCTTTGAGCATTCTGGGCACCATGGCTCAGCTAAGTTGACATGTAAACTTAACTGTTACATCTACCTACGGCTGTTGTGAGCATTAAATATGGTAGTTCAGGAAAGCACATGTGCAGTGCCTGGAACATTAGGAGATTGAGGATCTTACTTATATGCAGAGTACATCATGAGAAACGCTGGACTAGAAGAAACACAAGCTGGAATCAAGATTGCCAGGAGAAATATCAATAACCTCAGATATGCAGATGACACCACCCTTATGGTAGAAAGTGAAGAGGAGCTAAAGGGCCTCTTGATGAAAGTGAAAGAGGAGAGTGAAAAAGTTGGCTTAAAGCTCAACATTCAGAAAACTAAGATCATGGCATCCGGTCACATCACTTCATGGGAAATAGATGGGGAAACAGTGGAAACAGTGTCAGACTTTATTTTTTTGAGTTCCAAAATCACTACAGATGGTGACTGCAGCCATGAAATTAAAAGACGCTTACTCCTTGGAAGAAAAGTTATGACCAACCTAGATAGTATATTCAAAAGCAGAAGCCTCTTGATGAAAGTGAAAGAGGAGAGTGAAAAAGTTGGCTTAAAGCTCAACATTCAGAAAACGAAGATCATGGCATCCGGTCACATCACTTCATGGGAAATAGATGGGGAAACAGTGGAAACAGTGTCAGACTTTATTTTTTGGGGCTCCAAAATCACTGCAGATGGTGACTGCAGCCATGAAATTAAAAGACGCTTACTCCTTGGAAGAAAAGTTATGACCAACCTAGATAGTATATTCAAAAGCAGACATTACTTTGCCGACTAAGGTCCGTCTAGTCAAGGCTATGGTTTTTCCTGTGGTCATGTATGAATGTGAGAGTTGGACTGTGAAGAAGGCTGAGCGCCGAAGAATTGATGCTTTTGAACTGTGGTGTTGGAGAAGACTCTTGAGAGTCCCTTGGACTGCAAGGAGATCCAACCAGTGCATTCTGAAGGAGATCAACCCTGGGATTTCTTTGGAAGGAATGATGCTAAAGCTGAAGCTCCAGTACTTTGGCCACCTCATGCGAAGAGTTGACTCATTGGAAAGGACTCTGATGCTGGGAGGGATTGGGGGCAGGAGGAGAAGGGGACGACCAAGGATGAGATGGCTGGATGGCATCACGGACTCGATGGATGTGAGTCTGAGTGAACTCCGAGAGATGGTGATGAACAGGGAGGCCTGGTGTGCTGCGTTTCATGGGGTCGCAAAGAGTAGGACACAACTGAGCGACTGAACTGAACTGAACTGAACTGAACTGAATGAAGTAAATGGTGGTTCCTCCCCTACTCTGTCTTTAAACCGTACTCTCTGTAGTGCCATGCATTTCAGGTTGATCTACATGCTGACATTTGTGGTAGTGCCTCTTCTAGAAACCTAGTGGTCAGTCATCTATACTCAACTATTCTTATTTAACTACTGACCAGTGTTTATGTGAGAACTCTGCATCCTGGCCCATCACTGAGCTCATGGCTACTGACTCCTGCAGGACCTTCCTACAGCTCCTTCCTCGTTTGTGGCAAGATCATCATGGTAGATGAAGCAATTTTGATTTATAGCTTACAGTTCTCCTTTCTACCCTTATAGTTCTACTTTCAGTTCCTATTCTGGGTTTCCTTTCTTGTCATGGTGGCCCTAGTGAATGTCTAGTAAAATGGAGCTGTGTCAGGTGCCTTGGAATGGCTTATCACTTTTTCTCCTCCTGTTCTTCTTTTCATTTTTCCTTTCTCCTCTTCTTACTGGTTCATCTATTGATGACCTTCCCCTTATGCCTGGAGCATACTGCCACAAATATTGTATGAATTCTGAACTGATTTCTGTTTTTATTCACAGAATCATTGTCAGAAGGGGTCATGTAGTTCCCCCCTGAGCTATGATGAATCGATCTTGATCAAAACTGTTGAGGATTAGGAACCTGATAGAGCTTGACAACCATACAGGTTTGAGAATGCATACTGTTTCTAACACTACCTGAGTAATTTCAGACAAGTTACTGTGAGCTTCTATTTTTATAATCAGCAAAATAGGGACAATTATACTATTCATCTCACAGATTTGTTGTGAAATAAGCTGATATGTGTAAAGTGTTTATTTAGCAGTTTAGATCCCTTGGTAAACAGTAAATAGTAAATGTTATTTTTATTTTATCTTGCAGTTTTTTCATATGGCTTTAACTTCTTCTCTGGGGGCTTCCCGGGTGGTAAAGAATCTGCCTGCCAATGCAGGAGCTGCAGAAGATGGGGGTTCGATCCCTCAGTGGGGAGGATCTTCTGGAGGAGGAAATAACAACCCACTCTAGTATACTTGCTGGGATCTTCCTGTGGACAGAGGAGGGTGGGTTACAGTCCAGGAGGTCACAAAGAGTCGGACACGACCGAGCAACTGAACATGTACCTCCTCTCCACTCAGAATAAAATATATAAGTCATTCCGTATCATATCTAAAATAGTTATTCTGGTAAATATGAAAGTCTTTGTGAATTCTTTTCTGTTACTTAACTAGTACAAATGTTTCTTTCTTTTTTTTTTTCCAGTGGGATGTAGTATAGTACACTTGTAAATAAGGCATAGAAATTAAGTTTTTCCTCACTGAAATTATTTTCTTTCACATAAGACTGATACATTAAAAAAGACATATGAAGCTAATTCCACTTTTTTCCTATACTATTTTTAGTTTTGGTAAATTGTGAGAGAAAAAGGTATGATAATAATTGTATCCTTTCAGATTTTTTCAAATACCTCCTTGATAATACTAAATCTAAAACTGTCTTTCTAATAGCTGAGTTTTGAATATTTTACCAATTAATGCTAAAATGTAGTTTCAGCAGAAGTTAATTTTAGAGTTTATACTGTCAGCTGGTACAGTGATGAAGAATCTGCCTGCAATGCAGGAGACACAAGAGACTCAAGTTTGATCCCTTGGTCTGGAAGATCACTTGGAGTAGAAAATGGCAACCCACTCAAGTATTCTTGCCTGGGAAATTCTATGGAGAAAAGAGCCTGGTGGGCTACAGTCCATGGGGTCACAAAGCGTTAGACACAACTGAGTGACTAAGCATGCATGTTTATATCCATCTGCATATTACAGGGATTTTATCCTTTAGATATCCTTTAGATAAAACACAACATTTTCAAAATTTGGTTGCTAGTATCAGCCCTGCTACTAACTTGTATTACTATGTTGGACAAGTTGCTTCACTCTATATCTCAGTGTACTAATATATAAGACGAAAATATTAGATCTGCTGATCTCTGATGCACCTGTAATTCTGTTCATGAGTGCCTCCTATCTATAGGGAATTATATCAAGAGTGGATATATATTAATATATCAGGTAGGGATGTGGGCACAAGTTCTGTTTTTTGCCTTACCATTAATTGTCTTTGGTAAATGCTGCTGCTGCTGCTAAGTTGTTTCAGTTGTGTCCGGCTCTGTGTGACCCCATAGACAGCAGTCCACCAGGCTCCTCTGTCCCTGGGATTCTCCCCGGCAAGAGTACTGGAGTGGGTTGCCATTTCCTTCTCCGGTGTATGCATACATGCTAAGTCGCTTCTGTGTGACCCTGTGGACAGATGAGAACTAAATGATTTTCCATCTCAACTTTGAGTAAGAGATACAGACTCAGATCATATAAAATGTTTTTCAAATTAAAAATTAGCTCTTCCACTGATACAATATTTATAAGATAGGGCATTGTATTTATGTTTATGTAAACACTTCACACATATTAGCCCGTTAATTCTCCCATTGATCTCATGTGGTTTTGGTACTGCTATTCCCAATTTACAGATGGAGAAACTGAGGTACCAAGTGTATTCTAATCACTACCTCACTCTGCCTCCTAATATTTCTACTTGAATCTATAGTTGATTTTTTTTGTCACTTAATTTTTTTTAATTGAAGGATAATTGCTTTACAGAATTTTGTGGTTTTCTGTCTTACATCAACAAGAATCAGCATAAGTACACCCATGTTCCCTCTCTCCTGAACCTCCCTCCCATCTCCTCCATCTCACCCTTCTGCATTGTCACAGAGCCCCTGTTTGAGTTCTCTGAGTCATATAGCAAATTCCTATTGATTATCTAGCTTACATATGGTATTGTAAGTTTCCATGTTACCATCTCCGTACATCTCACCCTCTGTCTCCTTCCCTCCCCCCATGTCCATAGGCCTGTTCTCTATGTCTGTTTCTCCGTGGCTGCCCTGAAAATTAATTCATCAGTACCATCTTTCTAGATTCCATCTATATGCATCTGTATGTAATATTTATATTCCTTTTTCTGACTTACTTAACTCTGTATAATCGGCTCTAGGTTCATCCATCTCATTAGAACTGACTCAAATGCACCCTTTTTATGGCTGAGTAGTATTCCATTGGATATATGTACCACAGCTTCTTTATCCATTCATCTGTTGATGGACATCTAGGTTGCTTCAATGTCCCAGCTATTATAAATAGTGCTGCAGTGAGCATTGGGGAACATGTGTCTTTTTCAGTTTTGGCACTCATGCCTAAGAGTAGGATTGCTGGGTCACATGATGGTTTTATTCCTAGATTATTAAGGAATCTTTATACTTCTTCCATAGTGGCTGTATCAACTTACATTCCCACCAGCAGTGTAGGAGAATTCCCTTTTCTCCTGGATCTATAGTTCTGACTCAGAACCAAACTCATCTGGTTAAATGACGATTTTCTCCTTGTGGCACTGTTACCATTTTTTAAAGAATTACTGAGAGTCTATATATATGGCAGGCATGGTTCTTGAGACAATAGTTGGACTGCTCATGTGGAATTTATTTTCTGGTTAGGAAGTAGATAATAAGCAAATAAACATTAAATAAATAAGATAATTATAGACTGTAATGATTGCCTTAAAGGAAATGAGCAAGGTGATGTGTGCTCAGTTTTGTCCGACTCTTTGTGACCCCATGGACTATAGCCCACCAGGCTCATTTGTTCATGGAATTTTCCAGGCAAGAATACTTGAGTGGGTTGCCATTTCTTACTCCAGAGCTCCCGACCGTCTTACTCCATCTTCCCTACCCTGAGATCGACTCTGTCTTCTGCGGCTCCTGATTGGCAGGAGGATTCTTTACCACTGTGACACTTGGGAAGCAAGGTGATCAGTTCATTTGCTCAGTTGTTTCCTAACTCTTTGCGACTCCACAGACTGCAGCACGCCAGGCTTCCTTGTCCATCACCAACTCCTGGAGCTTGTTCAAACTCCTGTCCATCAAGTCAGTGATGCCTTCCAACCATTTTATCCTCTTTTATCCCTTTCTCCTTCCACTTTCAATCTTTCCCAGCAATAGAGCCTTTTCCAATGAGTCACTTCTTCCCATCAGGTGGCCAGAGTATTGGAGCTTCAGCTTCAGCATCAGTCCTTCCAATGAATATTCAGGAAAAGAAAAAGAAAGTGAAGTCGCTGAGTCATGTCCAACTCTTTGCGGCCCCATAGACTATAGCCCACCAGGTTCCTCCATCCATGGAATTTTCCAGGCAAGAGTACTGGAGTAGGTTGCCATTTCCTTCTCCAGGATAATAATCCTGAATATTCAGGATTGATTTCCTTTAGGATGGACTGGTTTGATCCATATCAAACTGGTTGCAGTCCATGGGACTCTGAAGAGTTTTCTCCAACACCACAGGTCAAAAGCATCAAATTCTTTGCCACTCAGCCTTTTTTATGGTCCAACTCTCACATCCATACATGACTACTGGAAAAACCATAGTTTTGACTAGATGGACTTTTGTTGGCAAAGTAATGTCTCTGTTTTGAATATGCTGTCTAGGTTGGTCATAGCTTTTCTTCCAAGGAGCAAGTGTCTTTTAATTTCATGGCTGCAGTCACCATCTGCAGTGATTTTTGGAACCCAAAAAAATAGTCTCTCACTGTTTCCACTCTTTCCCCATCTATTTGCCACGAAGTGATGGGACAGGATGCCATGATCTTTATTGTTTGAATGTTGAGTTTTAAGCTGACTTTTTCAGTCTCTTCCTTCACTTTTATCAAGAGGCTCTTCAGTTCCTCTTCACTTTCTGCCATAAGAGGGGTATCATCTGCATATTTGAGGTTATTGATATTTCTTCTGGCAGTCTTGATCCCAGCTTGTGCTTTGTCCAAGCTGGCATTTCTCATGATGTACTCTCTGCATATAGGTTAAATAAGTGAGGTGATATGTATATATACATATGGGTGTACAGTGGAATGGAAAGGCTTATTTCAGGAAGGTTTCCCTGAGTCTTTTTTTTTTTTTTAATATTTGTTTAATATTAGTATCAGGTCTTAGTTGTGACATGCAGGTTTAATTGTTCTGTGGTATGTGGGATCCTAGTTCCCCAACCAGGGATCAAACCCATGTCCTCTCTACTGCAAGGTGGATTCTTATCCACTAGACCACCAAGGAAGTCCCTGGAAGAGTCTTAATTGGTCCTCCTTGCAACCTGTAGTTCCTCCTCCACTGCAGTCCCCATGGGCCACATTAATCACCTCCCTTTCAGTCAAACCACTCTTCTTCTCAGGACCTGCAATATTTCCTGATTTTTTGCTTTCTTAAGAAAAAAATCCTGTAGTGTTTGAGGCCTTCCACCTTTTGGCTCCAACCCACCTTTCCAGTTTTCAATCTGTTCTCCACACATGCCCATCCTGTTTCTGTGTTTTAACCCACTTTGTTCCCTTTGCTTGGAATGCCTCTCCCATGCCTCTTTCCTCCTTTATCAACCCCTTCCATTTTTTAAGCTCCATCTCAGACACTCCTCCTCCAGGGGCCAGAAAGTGTGTAATTGGTCAGATCTTTCTTTGTACTTCTCTCATGGCATTTGTCTTAACTTTAGCCTTATGTTAAAACCTTTTGTTCCCCTTTCAAAGCAGGAAACATGTCTTGTAAGTATCCATACCCCTTCACAGCCCTTTGCACATTGTTTTACTTAGAATATCGTCTGCACAAATGTTTTTTGAATCAATATCTCTCCCCTTCCCTTTTCCTGCTTCACTGCACATTGAGGTAAGGAAGGGGTGTGTATACATATGGAAGGGAAGAGTATGGAGACTTGATTCCCAACCATCTAAGATGCTTTGATGGAGCAAGGTAGGAAGCCAGGCAAATAAGAACAGGCCTACTTGTTTTCATCCTTGTATTTTGATGATCTGGAGATGAACTGTACTGACCTTTTTCTCAGCATGTCTACAGAGAAGGGTCATGGGAGAGAGTGCAGCAGTCCCTGTATGTATATGAATGTGGGCTGAGGGAAGGGTGAAGAATGAACATTTCAGGAACAATATCTCCTTAAAAGCTACTTCTGTGGTGATTTTGAAGTGCCTTTGTTTATTAGAGAGCTAAAGTAAAGGCAGTATTTTTATGTGGTTTTTTTTTTTTTTGGCTTTTCATTTGCAAACAGAGGCTAATTAACCATGTGTGTTTGTAAATCCTTGCTATCTGTTGTGTATGAGTCAGTTAGTTCCAAGTTGCCTGTGGTGCCGTGAATGGAGAGAAACAGCTGCTGTGTCTCTGTCAGGCTCATGATGTTCTCTTTCTTGCTATTTATATTGTGAAAACTGTCCACATGGCATAAGAAAAAGACAAGTTTTATTAAAGTCAGATTTCTTTAGGAACTTTCCCACAGCAGCCCTGCAGTTTGGTTGTTGATAGAATTTACATGTTTGAAAGTATAACTATCATAGAAGTTATGATATCTAACATTAGTAAAGCAACACAGTTATATATTCACTTGACATGTATTTTTTGAACTCTTCCTATGTGCCATATACTGTCAGTAGTTAGGGATAAGGGGAAAGCAAAGACAAACCTCATGAAGCTTACATTTTAATGGGAAAGAAGATAGTGATAAGTAATTACAACTATGATGTGTGTTTTAAGGAAATAATATGTTGTGGGAGCCATAGTAGGGTCCTAAGTCTTGGATATTAGGGAGTCCTCTGGTCAGCAATGGTGTTAAAGCAGAGGCAGGAATAATTCCTGAGGAGGAATTATTGGCCAGGAGAAGGGAGGTGATTGAGATTTCTATCCACGCAGAGGATATATTGTGTACAAGATACTAATTTAGAAATGAGTAGGAGGAATTGAAAGGAGATCAGTAAGACTGAGATAGGGCAGAGGTGATGAGGCAAGAGGTGGGCAGTCAACACTGTGAAGTCAATGTTACTATTTCCACTTACACACTCTTGGTATGGATATTCCTTCTTTGAAGTTTTCATTGACTTTAAGAACATGACTTGGTGTTGAGTTGCTGTGAGATATAGCACTGCTCTGTTCACCAGGATATGACACAGTCACCTTGTGACAGGTACTGCTCTTCATAGGCTTATCTTTAACCCTGCACAGAGCTACTGTATCTATTTTACAGAGGAATAAAGGGCTCAGAGATGAAGTAATTTATCCATGATCACATAGCTGATAAATGATAGCATCAGAATTTAAACTGAGCTTTGGTGTCATCAAAGCCTGTATTTCAGTTTGCCTCTTTACTAGCTATATTTTTGGAATAGATAGAGGATTTTATAATTTATGATTTAGGGATAGTTGTAGAATGACATTTGTAAGGAAATCCAGATTAGACATTAATAAAGTAGAGGAATAAGGAGTTTCAATTATCTTTTTAAATAGCAAGTTGGGTAATTTTGGAGAGTAAAAAAAATCATAACTATAAGTGATAAGTAATTACAACTATGATGTGTGTTTTAAGGAAATAATATGTTGTGGGAGCCATAGTAGGGTCCTAAGTCTTGGATATTAGGGAGTCCTCTGGTCAGCAATGGTGTTAAAGCAGAGGCAGGAATAATTCCTGAGGAGGAATTATTGGCCAGGAGAAGGGAGGTGATTGAGATTTCTATCCACGCAGAGGATATATTGTGTACAAGATACTAATTTAGAAATGAGTAGGAGGAATTGAAAGGAGATCAGTAAGACTGAGATAGGGCAGAGGTGATGAGGCAAGAGGTGGGCAGTCAACACTGTGAAGTCAATGTTACTATTTCCACTTACACACTCTTGGTATGGATATTCCTTCTTTGAAGTTTTCATTGACTTTAAGAACATGACTTGGTGTTGAGTTGCTGTGAGATATAGCACTGCTCTGTTCACCAGGATATGACACAGTCACCTTGTGACAGGTACTGCTCTTCATAGGCTTATCTTTAACCCTGCACAGAGCTACTGTATCTATTTTACAGAGGAATAAAGGGCTCAGAGATGAAGTAATTTATCCATGATCACATAGCTGATAAATGATAGCATCAGAATTTAAACTGAGCTTTGGTGTCATCAAAGCCTGTATTTCAGTTTGCCTCTTTACTAGCTATATTTTTGGAATAGATAGAGGATTTTATAATTTATGATTTAGGGATAGTTGTAGAATGACATTTGTAAGGAAATCCAGATTAGACATTAATAAAGTAGAGGAATAAGGAGTTTCAATTATCTTTTTAAATAGCAAGTTGGGTAATTTTGGAGAGTAAAAAAAATCATAACAGAGGTTTTAACAATACAGAATTTTCTTCTGGCCTTGGTTTTGTGTTATGGAAAGAAGAATTTAAATGAATGAGTTTGAAGGATCATATGATAGTTATATTTTAAATGGAATTACCATATGATCCTACAATTCCATGCCTTGGCATATACCTGAAGAAAACCATAGTTCAAAAATATACATGTACTCTAAGTCACCTAAATGTCCATCAACAGAGGAACAGATAAAGACATGGCATGTGTACACACACACACACACACACACACACACAGTGGAATATCACTCAGCCGTGAGAAAGAAGGAAGTTCTATCATGTGTGACAGTGTTGATGAACTTTGAGGGCATTATGAAATGAGTGAAAAGAGACAGAGAAAGACAGACATGGTATGCTTTCACGAATGTGTGGGATGTTGAAAAGAAAATCAAACAGAAAGAGAGAACAGATTGTTACTTTGGGGTGAGTAGGGTGAGGTAAAGATTCCCCTCAAGGTGAACAACCCCACAAAGAAAAGTTGGGAGATGCCTAAGGTGACCTACTGCTGTGGAATTTGTTGTGATTTCAGAAGTGTTTTATTTTTGTTTGCTGCTAACTAACACACACACACACACACACACACACACAGTGGAATATCACTCAGCCATAAAAAACTATGAAATAATATCATTTGCAGCAACATAAATAGACCTAGAGATTGTCATACTGAGTGATGTTAAGTCAGAGAAAAACAAATATTATATGGTATCATTTATATGTGGAATCTAGAAAAATGTTGCCAATGAATCTATTTACAAAACAGAAATAGTCACAGATGTAGAAAACAA
The DNA here is from genome assembly GCA_006408675.1 of Madoqua kirkii. Taxonomy (NCBI): domain Eukaryota; kingdom Metazoa; phylum Chordata; class Mammalia; order Artiodactyla; family Bovidae; genus Madoqua; species Madoqua kirkii. Next base: position 27,913 of record SJYC01067072.1, read on the forward strand.
ACTTATGATTACCAGGGGGGAAAGCGAGGTAGGGATAAATTGGGAGATAAGGGACTGACATATACACTCTATTATATATAAAGTGGATAACTAATAAGGACCTTCTGTGTAACACAGGGAATTCTCAATATTCTATAATGACCTATATGGGAAAAGAACTGTAAAAAAGAGTGGATATATGTATATGTATAACTGATTCACTCTGCTGTACATCTGCAATTAACACAACATCATAAATCAACTATACCCTGATAAAAATTAATTTAAAAAATGAATGGAAACTATTTTAGTAGCAGAAGGGGACTATGCCACCTAGGGTAAAACATACTAGGAGATATATTTGGGTGACTGTATACATTCTAGGGCAAAATATGTTAAGAGACATCCACTGATGATCACTAAAACACACAGTTGTGGGAATAAGAGGACACCTCTGATATCTCAGATAGTAGAGAGTCTGCCTGCAGTGCAGGAGACTGGGTTCGATACCTGGGTTGGGAAGAGTCCATGGAGAAGGAAATGGCAACCCACTCCAGTATTCTTGCCTGGAAAATCCCGTAGATGGAGGATCCTGGCAGACTAGAGTTCATGGGGTCGAAAAGAGTTGGACACGACTGAGCTGCTTCACTCTCTCTCTCTCCATGGGAATAAAGGAGTAAGGTCACTACTGTAGAATTTTGTCCCCTTAAACTTGGCACTTAATGTAGGTGAAGGTGAAGGTGAAGTCGCTTAGTCGTGTCCGACTCTTTGCGACCCCATGAACTGTAACCTACTAGGCTTCTCCGTCCATGGGATTCTCCAGGCAAGAATACTGGAGTGGATTGCCATTTCCTTCTCCAGGGGATCTTCCCAACCCAGGGATCGAACCTGGATCTCCTGCACTGGAGGCAGATGCTTTAACCTCTGAGCCACCACGGAAGCCCCAAGGCACTTCATGTAGTGTACCATAAATCCATGAGCAGATCCTCCATTTTAAGTTTTTTAAGTGGTCCATGTACAAAATTTGGCTTGGAATAAGTTAATTAGAGTTCCTATAAAGGACCCTAATGTATGCTACATGGACTAGTCCCTGGCGTATCTTTTCTACTCCACTTGCAGAGGTCCTTGAATGTCCCCCCTCCTACCCAATAACTCCAAAGGACACAGGTCACTGTTTGGCACTCTGCTTTTGAAAGTCTCCTAGTCCATGGATTAGGGAGTCAAGTCCAATTAATTCTACCTAAGTATTTTGTTTTCTTTAAAAGTCTAGATATTGGTCTCATCTTTAAACATAGTGTTTAGAATAATAGTACTATTCTTCCATTTATTTAATAAAGTGTTATTGTTTTAAAGGATATTAGACTGAAAATTTAAGCTAATCTCTTTAATCACTTTTATGAGAAGTCCAGCTGTTTGAGCCATTGTTTTTCCACCTGGGAGGAAATAAGTAGTTCCTTGAGATATGGATTTATAATCTTTAGCATATGAAGTGATAAAAAGGATATCACAGATTATTTAATTTCTTTATAAATCAGTTCAAAAATCTAAAATTGCCATGTTTCATTGCTGCAGTATGTACCTTTCCTGAGAGCTACATTATTTTTACAGCAGTGAACGGGTACTCCTGGGTTCGACCCCTAGGTTGGGAAGATCCCCTGGAGAAGGGAATGGCTACCCACTCCAGAATTCTGGCCTGGAGAATTCCATGGACTGGATAGTCCATGGAGTCTCAAAGAGTTGGACACGACTGAGCGACTTTCACTTTGCATACTAAAATATATTGTGCTGTAGCGCTGGTTACTGGTGATTGGACAGAAAGTCAAAAGCAAAAGCATATCCCATGCTAGACCGCAACGTATTTGGTGTTTAAGAGGCTCTTAATGTTACCAAGTCACTACCAAAGAGAGCTGAAAAGTTTGTTTTCGTTAAATTTTACTTTGTTACGTTATTGAAAAAAAAATTTTTTTTTATTAGTTTTGGCTGTGCTGGGGTCTTTGTTGCTTTGCATGTGGGCTTTCTCTAGTTGCTGAAAGCTCGGACTACTCTTCATTGTGATATGAGGGCTTCTCATTGCAGTGGCTTCAGTTGTTGTAGAGCTCTGGGTGCTTGGGTGCTTGTACTTAAGTAGTTAAACACAGGCTCAGTAGTTGTGGTGCACAGGCTTAGTTGCCCCGTGGCATGTGGGATCTTCCCAGAGCAGGGATCAAAACTCGTGTCCCGTGAATTAGCAGTCATGTTCTTATCCACTGTACCACCAGGGCAGTCCAAGGTCACGATTTTTTAAGTGAACACTAAGAATAAATTGCTAAGGTTTCATATTACTAATTTCTTCCTCCTAAGTGGCAATATTAAACACATGACACAAATCATTGTGTATGTTTGTGTGTGTGTTTGAAAGTGGTTTCAGACTTGGGAGGTGAATGCTAATAATATACTACAAAATACATAAATATACCAAGTTCTCACTTCATGTAGGCCCTTGGTGGGCACTTGCATGAATTTATTATCCAAGTTAATCATCACAAGACACATCTGGATCAGGAACAAGACAAGGGTGCCCACTCTCACCACTACTATTCAACATAGTTTCAGAAGTTTTAGCCACAGCAATCAGAGAAGAAAAAGAAATAAAGGAATCTAGGTTGGAAAAGAAGTAAAACTCTCACTGTTTGCAAATGACATAATCCTCTACATAGAAAACCCTAAAGACACCACCAGAAAATTAGTAGAGCTAATCAATGAATATATTGCAGGATATAAAATTAACACACAGAAATCCCTTGTATTCCTACACACTAACAATGAGATAATAGAAAGGGAAATTAAGGAAACAATTTCATTCACCATTGCAACAAAAAGAATAAAATATTTAGGAATAAATCTATCAAAAGAAACAAAAGACCTATATATAGAAAACTATAAAACACTGATGAAAGAAATCAAAGATGACACAAATAGATGGAGAAATATACCATATTCATGGATCTGAAGAATCAATATAGTGAAAATGAGTATACTCCCCAAAGCAATCTATAGATTCAATACAATCCCTATCAAGCTACCAACAGTATTTTTCACAGAACTAGAACAAATAATTTCACAATTTGAATGGAAATACAAAAAAACCTTGAATAGCCAAAGCAATCTTGAGAAAGAAGAATGGAATTGGAGGAATCAACCTACCTGACTTCAGACTATACTACAAAGCTACAGTCATCAAGATAGTATGGTACTGGCACAAAGACAAATATAAATCAATGGAACAAAATAGAAAGCCCAGAGATAAATCCATACACCTGTGGACACCTTATCTTTGACAAAAGAGGCAAAAATATACAATGGAAAAATGACAATCTCTTTAACAAATGGTGCTGGGGAAACTGGTCAACCACCTGTAAAAGAACGAAACTAGAACACTTTCTAACATCATACACAAAAATAAACTCAAAATGGATTAAAGATCTAAATGTAAGACCAGAAACTATAAAACTCCTAGAGGAAAACATAGGCAAAACACTCTCTGACATAAGTCACAGCAAGATCCTCTATGACCCACCTCCCAGAGTAATGGAAATAAAAGCAAAAATAAACAAATGGGATTGAATTAAACTTAAAAGCTTTTGCACATGAAGGAAACTATAAGCAAGGTGGAAAAGCAGCCTTCAGAATGGGAAAAAATAATAGCAAACAAAGCAACTGACAAATAATTAGCTTCAAAATATACAAACAGTTCATACAGCTCAATATCAGAAAAATAACCCAATCAAAAAATGGGTCAAAGAACTAAGACATACAGATGGCTAACAAATACATGAAAAAATGCTCAACATCACTCATTATCAGAGAAATGCAAATCAAAACCACAATGAGGTACTATCTCATTCATGTCAGAATGGCTGCCATCAAAAAGTCTACAAACAATAAGTGTTGGAGAGGGTGCAGAGAAAAGGAAACCCTCTTACACTGTTGGTGGGAATGCAAATTAGTACAGCGACTATGGAGAACAGTGTGGAGATTCCTTAAAAAACTGGAAATAAAACTGCCATACCCCCCAGTAATCCCACTGTTGGGCATACACACTGAGGAAACCAGAATTGAAAGAGACATGTGTATCCCAGTGTTCATTGCAGCACTGTTTATAATAGCTAGGACCTGGAAACAACCTAGATGTCCATTGGCAGACAAATGGATAAGAAAGCTGTGGTACATATACACAATGGGATGTTACTCAGCTGTTAAAAAGAATGTATTTCTTTTTAATAATTTAATGCATTTTAAAAAATAAAGCAGTTCTAATGAGGTGGATGAAACTAGAACCTATTATACAGAATGAAGTAAATTAGAGAAACACCAACTCAGTATATTAACACATATATATGGAATTTAGAAAGATGGTAACAATGACCCTATATGTGAGACAGCAAAAGAGGCATATAAAGAACAGACTTTTGGGCTCTGTGGTATAAGGCGAGGGTGGGATGATTTGAGAGAACAGCATTGAAACATGTATATTACCATATGTGAAACAGATGACCAATCCAGGCTCGATGCATGAAACAGGACACACAAGATGGTGCACTGGGACAACCCAGAGGGATGGGATGGGGAGGAGGTGGGAGGGGGTTTCAGGGTGGGGGACTCATGTACACCCGTGGCTGATTCAAGTCAATGTATGGCAAAAGCCACCACAATATTTGTAAAGTAGCCTCTAATAAAAATAAATTAATTTTAAAAAAAGGATTGAGAGGGAGGGGATATATGTATACTTATAGCTAATTCATGTTGTACAGCAGGAACTAACACAATATCATAAAGCAATTATACTCTAATTTAAATTTAAAAACTAAAAGAACATCTGGGATAGTCATTATTATTTGTAATGTTACTTGTAAGAAAACAAACCCAAAGATATGAAGTACCTTGTTGAAGTTCAGATACCTCTGATTAACGGCAGGACTGACATTCAACTCAAGTCTATCTTCAGATTCCCTTTGCTTTCCACTTCATCACAGAATATTTGTGATTTTTAGGAGGTAAAAAGAAAAAAAAAAACCCAGATTTTTGAAAAATGTCCTTGGTACTGGCTAGTTTTTATTAGTGCAAAAGCACTTGTGTGTGTGTGTGTGTTTAGACCTTGACACACTTTGGCATTTTTGATAAGTTTTCCTGTTGTTATATGACTGGCATGTTTGGTCAGCATCATTGTGATATAATAACCTAATTTAAACAAGGAGCTGCAACCCAAACAATGGCTATGATTCAGCAGATAGGAAAGTGAGGAAGTACTTGTTATCATTTGTCAGTTAATTTTTGTTTTTATGCAGTTTGAACCAAGGGTCACACTGCAGATACCGTGCTTGAAAACTGTCGGAAACCTCTGTCATTTCCTGAGCACTGATGGCCTCTTCCTTTGAGGGCGCTGCTCATACAACTTTGGAAAGCAGTGGTGATGATTCCCTTCTCCTTGGCATCGGATGCTTCCTTTCTCTCGACAATGACTGGCACAGCCAGTGAAGACCAAAGCAGGCTTTTTTTTTTCCTTTTTATATAGTCTAGACTATCTAAATATCCAGAAAATGACCACACTTTAAAAGAGAAGGGAATTCATATTTACTGAGCATCTCTCCATGGTCTCCTCAAAGGCAGCAACCTTGAATTTTGCTCCATCTAGTCAAGGCTATGGTTTTTCCTGTGGTCATGTATGGATGTGAGAGTTGGACTGTGAAGAAGGCTGAGCACTGAAGAATTGATGCTTTTGAACTGTGGTGTTGGAGAAGACTCTTGAGAATCCCTTGGACTGCAAGGAGATCCAAGCAGTCCATTCTGAAGGAGATCAGCCCTGGGATTTCTTTGGAAGGAATGATGCTAAAGCTGAAACTCCAGTACTTTGGCCACCTCATGAGAAGAGTTGATTCACTGGAAAAGACTCTGATGCTGGGAGGGATTGGGGGCAGGAGAAGGGGATGACTGAGGATGAGATGGCTGGATGGCATCGTGGACTCGATGGACGTGAGTCTGAGTGAACTCTGGGAGATGGTGATGAACAGGAAGGCCTGGTTTGCTGTGATTCATGGGGTCACAAAGAGTCGGACACGACTGAGTGACTGAACTGAACTGAACTGTGGAACTGGGAGGCCACTGTTTTATTGCAAACATTAAATGCAAATATCTGACCTTAGACAAGATGTGGAAGGATCTATTGCTCTTACTTATATACCAAGTGCTTTGGTCTATCTCTAGAGAATGTGAGTGTAACTGTGGTGAAATAGATGTTGGCTGAGATACCAGGGGAATTACTTTCCAAAAAATATGGATCATGGTCTTTAAAGATTTCCAGAAAGGCTTTTTGCAGTCAAATGCTGTAACATTGCTAAACCCTTTTAGTAATTTGCATTGTTAGTCATTTATCTGTAGTCTCTCTTCTTCATGTGATCTTTTTCCACTCTATATCCCAGACATACTTACTCTTTCCTCTTGGTCTTCTTGAAAAGCTTTATTCTCAAAATACTTCTTCAGTTTTGAATGTATCTGGTCTATTTAACACTCACTTGTTCCCTTCTGTTAAAAAAATGTTCCCCTTTCAGGAAACTAATGGAAAAGTAGTGATGTCTTCTGTTGTTGTTTTGCTCCTAATGCATATTCCAGTTCATTTACTGTCCTACTGTTATCTTTGATTTACACATATCTAACAGTGGCACCCCACTCTAGTACTCTTGCCTGGAAAATCCATGGACGGAGAAGCCTGGTAGGCTGCAGTCCATGGGGTTGCTGAGAGTCGGACACGACTGAGTGACTTCACTTTCACTTTTCACTTTCATGCATTGGAGAAGGAAATGGCAACCCACTCCAGTATTGCCTGGAGAATCCCAGGAATGGCGGAGCCTGGTGGGCTGCCGCCTGTGGGGTCGCACAGAGTCAGACATGACTGAAGCAACTTAGCAACTTACCATCAGCAACAAGTGCAGGCAACTCTAGTTGATGTGTGGATTCCATGTTACTTCATTTTAAAATAATAAACTGACTGACCCCATGCCTCTCAGGATATCTTGACTGTCTCATCCCTTGCTTAGCTTGTGTAGGCTTAGAAAATGGAAATGAATTTTAGGATCAACCTTTAAAAACATATCAGTTCAGTTCAATCACTCAGTTGTGTCTGACTCTTTGCAGCCCCATGGACTGCAGCATGCCAGGTTTCCCTGTCCATCACCAAATCCTGGAGCTTGTTCAAACTCACATACATTGAGTCAGCGATGCCATCCAGCCATCTCATCCTCTGTCGTCCCCTTTTCCTCCTGCCTTCTATCTTTCCCAGCATCAGGGTCTTTTCCAATGAGTCAGTTCTTTGCATCAGATGCCAGAGTATTAGAACTTCAGCTTCAGCATCAGTCCTTCCAATGAATATTCAGGACTGGCACTTGTTATTATATTTTACCTAGTGCTACCAACATGGCATAGATACTGCCCAGTCAAAGCAGAAATGACTCATAGAGCTGAGGCATCTTGCAAAATTCTTTAGGTCTCAGATGTGGAGAAGAAACTGGGACGGCATCACTTGAGGTGCTAAGGTAATTATTTTGCCAACAGGTATGGTGTTTCAGTATCTTAAGAACTGGCTGAGTGTCAAGCCTTGGTTCTTCCAGATAATGAGTGCCTAAGAACAGTATGCTGCTTATATTGCTTAGTAGCCCTCAGATGGCTATAGAGGTACAACTCAGGGGTATAAGCATTCAGAACAAGATAAACTTTTATAACAAGCATTAATGTTTTATTGCAGATTGCATAAGACTCCTTTATAAAATTCCTTTGCCTTTTTTTTTTATTCACGTTGCTGTTAAGGGCACCACTCTCTTCCTGGTCACGCAGGATAAAAAACTTTGAGTTATTTGATTGCCTCTCTTTTGCCTTCATGCCCAAAATCCAGTCAATCACCAAGACTGTCCATGATTCCTTTCTAGTGTTTGCCCCTTCCTTTACACCCCCAGGGTTCTTACCTTGTATGGGCCCAAAGTAAACTACTATATTAGCCTCTTGAGTTTCTCTGTTCTTTCCGCTTCAGTCCAGGCTAGCTGGCATTGGTGTTTTTTTTTTTTTTTCCCCCCTCTTCTCCTGTTTTCTACTCCAGGTCTTACTGGGAGTTCTTTAAGCCCCACTTCCTCAGGAAAGCCTTCCCTAATTGACTCAGCTTAGCATGAGCTATCCTTCTCTGGGCTTCCCTGGTACTTAATGTCTGTAGTATTTGTTTGGCTCTTAGCTATGCTCTATGTTGTGAAATGACTCTTGTTGCCTGAATTGCAATTACATCTTGGAATATGACTTAATAGGTAATTCTCCCTCAAGTAGAAAGTCTGAGAATTAATACACTCACAAGAGCATAATGATTCAGGCTATAGATTTTAACAAATTTCTTAATAGACATAAATTCTATAGCTGGCTTTCTGAATAATGTGCAATTTTGTTAAAGAGAAATGCTGACTGTGACCCACTAAATTGAGTTTATAATCCACTATAGGATCACAACCTCCATTTTATAAAACACTAAACTATATGGGCCTTACAAAGATGAATCTTTCTCCTGTAATGGAGAGGTTAAGTCCTGGAAGCAAAAATCTTTACTACAGGGTGAGTGTAAAGTATTGCAGGAATGGTAGGTAGCAGGGGAGTTCAGAGGAGAGAGAACTTCAGGGTAAAAGCTGCTTCCTATTGTAGAAGATGAGTCTCTTTGAGGAAGAAGGGACTTTGGTATCCCTTATAGATTTTTCCTTTGGTAGTTAAATAGTCCCTTTCAGTTTTTTTTTTTTTTTTCTTTTCACAAGGGCATGCGAGAATAATACATATTCATTTACTCTTTACTTACTCATTGTCTGATTTTCCTCTTCAACATTTATGTGCTTGTATAATAACAGGACTTGTAATTTAAGCTTCCTGATGTGAATTGTATTTCTATTTTTTTTTTGACTTCTCATATTGTTTATTGTTTTTATCACAAGACGCAGGATATTTTGCATTCACATCAATTACAAAACTGTCAGAGGATATTGATGTTTCACATGGTTTTTTAAAAAATATAAATTTATTTATTTTAATTGGAGGCTAATTATCCCACAGTATTGTATTGGTCTTGCCATACATTGACATAAATCTGCTGTGGGTGTACATGTGTTCCCCATCCTGAAACCCCCTCCCACCTCCCTCCCCATACCATCCCTCTGGGTCATCCCAGTGCACCAGCAAGCAAAAGCAGAATACCATAAGGGAGAAGATTTATTTCTTGTTTTAGATGCATCCATTTTGTGGATGAACAAAAAAAAAAACTTTTTAAAATGGGAAACTCTTAAGAGATACTAGGCTCTGAGATGAAAACACCATCACTTATGAAGAGTGTTAATTACCTTTTCACTGTAAGCTTCTTGAACTGTAGTTTTAAAGGGAGGGAATGTTGTAATATTATTGACTTGAATTCCTACTCCTGAGTAATTTCCCTCAGAAGATTTTATTTTCCATTGATTTTTTTTCCTTTGCTTTTTTAAAAAATGTATTTATTTTTGGCTTTGCTGGGTGTTCATTCCTGCCAGCTTTAGCAGTTGCAGCTCAGAGGCTCAGTAGTTGTGGCTCCCAGGCTCTAGATCCCAGGCTCAATAGTTGGGACACACGGTCATAGTTACTCAGCATGTGGGATCTTCCAGAATCAAGGATCAAACCCATGTCCCCTATACTGGCAGGCATATTCTTTATCACTGAGCCACTAGGGAAGCTCTCCCTTTTCCTTCTTTCCTTCCTTTTTTAAATCAAATGAGACTTTGAAGTGAATTCTTGGTTATATACGTTGTAGCAGACTAGACCTTGGCCTCTTTGAGAGCAAAGATTGTACCTTTTATTCTTCTATCCAGTGTAGCCATGTACTTGCTGCTCTTCTACCCTTTCAAGGTTGAGCAGGATTTTATCTCGATAATTTTAGAATCTGTTCACAGTTCCTGAGGTTATGTTATGTGTGTTAGTTGCTCAGTCGTGTCCAGCTCTGTGACCCCATGGACTGTAGCCTGCAGACCCTTCTGTCCATGGAATTCTCTAGGCATGCATACTGAAGTGGGTTGCCATTTCCCACTCCAGGGGATTTTCCCAACCCAGGGATTGAACCCAAGTCTCCCGCATTGCAGGCAGATTCTTTACCATCTGAGCCATCAAGGTAGATCCTTCTAAGGCTAACGCACCTGGTAGAAAGCTAACAGAGCCTTACTGGTGGCTCCAGGGGCCCAGAACAGTGTTAACTGGTGTGGCCCTCACCCAGTCTAGGTTACTTGGTCTTTTGATGTCACATCACACTTCTCCCTTTTTCTCCTCAATTCAACAGTCATTGATGAAGCAAGTCCTGTGCCCATTGTAGTTTTTCTGTGGGGTTCAGGCATGAATAAGGAAGGGGAGGCAGTATGGCATGGTGGGAAAAAGGCAGCCTCTTCACTTCCTTTGATGAGCAAATGAAAGAATGTACATTTAGCCTTTAGTGCAGTCCTTACCCCATTCACAGGGCAGGTGGGAATAACATGCATGGTTTTAATCAATAGATTCTAGCATCTTATCAGATTACTTTAGAGTTTTTAATAGTATAGCAGGTGTACAACATGTGTAAATAAGTAACTACAGAGCAAAAGCTACACTTGAAAAGCACTATAATAGAGCTAAAAGTACCGTGGACACACAAAGCAGGAAGGCAAAGGAATGCTTCGTGTAGGAAGTGGCATTGAATAAAATCCCCTTTTTACACAGTTGACATACCTGACTGAAAGGCTGTGGAGATTAAAGGCTTCATTAACTATTGCCTGCTCTGAGACCTCTTTTCTGACCACCCTATTAAAATTAAGCTCTCTGTTATATTCTCTGCAAAACTACAGTTTCTTAGTATTTCTTTATTGTATATTTGCTCCTTTATTACTTGCCTTTCATTAGGTTATAAGCTGTGTGAAGGCAGTAATCATATCTAGAAATACTTATTAAATGAATGAATGTCTTTAACCATTGACTGTCATTTATCTGTATATCCTATTAGCTCCAGGGTAGTTGCTATACAGGATGGTGGCGCAGTGACAAAAGCACCTGAAAGTAATCAAAGGAACTACTCGGCCGTGTGTGAACTTGCTGTCATTGTTCTGAGCTTTTTGGTTTCAGCTGAGGATATCCTTTTCCTTTCCTTTATCTTTCTTACAGTGCCCTTATCGTTCAGACCGGATGACTGCTGAAAACAATGAGTAGTCTTAGAGTATATTTTTAAGGTGATGATTAAGAGTCTCTAGAACCCATTTTATAGTGACACCGGGACTGAAAATTGGATGTTGGAGTTCCCCGGAGGAAAACTGCTGCTACTTTCTTCAGTTGCTTTCTTTTGTGGAGGATCTTCATGTGGACATATTGTAAAGTTTAATTTGGAATGCTAAAAACCTTTAAAGTCGGGTATTAGTTAATATAAGGAAAACTTATTTTAAGTAATCTCTAAACAGAGAATGCTGTAAATTGTCTGTTTCAGCAGTTCTTACAGTGTTATTCACAGAAGATCCTTTGTGGGGCAGGAGGAATTGTATTTTAGCATTGTGTAGTAGTATCTTCTTTGTATGTATTACTTAAAAAAACAGTAGTTTATTTATTGTTTTGACAGAGGTAACTAGGTAGAGATTGTGCCCCTGATGTCTTTTATCTCACCAGAGAGAAACAGAGACAGTCAAGTTTGAGAAAATTAGATTCTCACTTTGTATAATTTCTTGAAATAGGTTTTGAATAAAAAGGGTAGAAGTAAAATCTGCTTTGTTAATTTCCAATAAGTGCTACTGGGAGCCTGATGGCCTTGGAACTCTTTCACCATTTACTAGAGTTCTTATATTTATAGTGGACAGAGTCAGTGCAGAATCAGTTATTAAAGGATGATAGTAGTGGTTGCAGCTGTTCAGAAGACTTACTTTTGTTTATTGCTGTTTTTCAAATACTGCTGATATCATACACTGGGTCCTTTTCTAAATTGTGATCTTTCCTGGGTGTTTTATGATTTTAGAAAGTGGTGTATTATGTTATATGTGTTATATATGTAGTGACTAAAGAAACCTGGCTTACTAGCCTTGCTATAATCTCTCACCTGGAACTTTCAGTAGCCTTCTGTTTTCTCTTCTCCCCGCCTTTTTTTTTGTCATCTCATTCTACAGGCCAGTCTCTACAGTATAGCCAGAACAAGCTCTTTAAAATACAAATGAAAATAAGTCTTATAACTCTTTAAGACTTTTTCATTGCTCTCATGTTAAATTTAAGCTCTGTATTGTGGCCTGCCCGGCCCTGAGCCTCATCCCATTCCACAGTGCTCTTCCCCTTGTTCACCATGTTAGAGAGACTCTAGTTTCCTTTCTGTTTTAACAACATGCCAAGTCTCGGAGCCTTTGTATTTTCTGTTACTTCTCTCCAGAGTTCTTCCACTGGCTGGCTCCTTCAGGCTTTACTCTCAATGCCACCTCCATGGAGGACCATCTCTGTTAGTGTTTTAGGGCTGCTGTAACAAAGTACAACAAACTGGGAGGTTTAAAATGACACACATTTATTTTCTAACAGTTTTGGAGGCCAGAAGTTCAAAATCAGAGTGTTGGTGTGATTGGTTCCTCCTAGGAAGAATCTGTTCCATCTCTCTCCTGGCTTCTGGTGGTTGCTGGCAATCCTTAGTGGTTTGCAGCTGCATAATTCCAGTGTCTTCTGTCATCACGTTGTTGTCTGTCTTTTGTAGTCCTTCTCTATCTTCACATAGCCTTATCTCTGTGTCTGTCTCTGTTTCTTCTCGTCTTAAAAAGATAACCAATTATATTCGATTAAGGGCCAACCCTACTCCAGTGTGACCTCATCTTAATTATATTTGTAATGACCCAATTTCCAATAAAGTCACATTCTAAGGTTCCAGGAAGACCATGAATTTTGGGGGACTGTTCAATCTAAAACACCTTCCCTGACTCTCAATTTGAACTAGGCTGTGTTGGTGGAGCTATATCTATAAACATACTCACAGAGTTATTGATTTCTAGCCATGGGTGAGCATGGCACTTCATTAGACCACATTTCATGCATAACACTCAATTCTGGGCATGCCATCCGTGAGAGGGAAGATAAGTGTACTAGGACATGAATGGAGTTGTGAGGATTTTAGAAAGCATGCTATATGGGTAAAAACTGGAGTTTTGCTCAGTTGGAGAGGTGTAGATCTGGGAAGTACTCATGGCCCCCTGCACGAGGACCTTCCTTCAGAGCTGTCTCTTATACACATCTTGGTCTTTTGATCAATTTGAACTAGGCTGTGTTGGTGGAGCTATATCTATAAACATACTCACAGAGTTATTGATTTCTAGCCATGGGTGAGCATGGCACTTCATTAGACCACATTTCATGCATAACACTCAATTCTGGGCATGCCATCCGTGAGAGGGAAGATAAGTGTACTAGGACATGAATGGAGTTGTGAGGATTTTAGAAAGCATGCTATATGGGTAAAAACTGGAGTTTTGCTCAGTTGGAGAGGTGTAGATCTGGGAAGTACTCATGGCCCCCTGCACGAGGACCTTCCTTCAGAGGAGGGGATACAGAAGACTGGATTATAGATTACTGTATCACAGGTCTGTATCCTGAACTTTAGAAGCATGGTTTCACCTTTTTAGGGGTTGGGGTCTTTATCCATTACATTTGACTAGATACCAGCCTCATCTCTTCCATGATGAAGGGAGAAAAATATTTGTAATATGCCATACCATATTTGACAAAATAAAAGAATATAAACCTGTGAAGTTTTGTTTGACAATATTATATCATTTTAAAAAGATTATTAATGAAATGTTTATATATTGTCCCCCTCATCTGCAGTTTTTCTTTCCGCAGTTTGTCACTTGCAGTCAACCTTGGTCCAGGAATATTGAATGGAAAATTCCCGAAATAAACAATAAGTTTTAAATTGTATGCTATTCTGAGAGAGTAGTGTGATAAAATCTCACACCTTTTGCTCCATCCTTCCAGGACCTGAATCATCCCTATGTCCAGCATATTCATGCTGTATATGCTGTCCATTTGTTAGCATAAGAAAAAAAACATAGAATATGTTCCCTTGGGATCCACAGAGGACTGATTCCAGGACCCCTCTAAGGATACCAAAATTCATGGATGCTTAGGGTCCTTATATATCATACTATACAATGGCATAGTCAACTGGCTCTATGTATCTGTAGATTCTGCACCCATGGATATGAAGGGCTGACCATATAGGGTTTGCTGACTCTATAGAATTTAGCATTATTTGCAGTTTCTGACATCCTTTGGGTTCCAGCAAGATTTCTCACTTTTTAAAGTGGAGTAAATATAACATAATTTAGATTCCCTTACAATTCAACAAGGACATTTTGGCAGTATTTGCCTATGAAGGAGAGGACCTCATGGCTTTGGGTATTCATGGTTGCAAGGACATCAGGGATGACCTCAACTCTCTTGTCTCTTGTGTATTATGTCACAGCGCTTTAGGAAGTTCCCATCCTGGTTTTATCCAGCCACTAAACAATTCTTTAGTATCCTAGGTGGTGGATATCTGCTGAAGCAATCCCACAACTAAGAAGTTTGCCTGCACATTTAGCCTGTAAACTCAGGGATCCAGTGGAGGCCTGAGCATCAGTTCCTTCTTCCATGCTGTACTTTTATCTTCAAATCATTGCTACACTGTACCCTTCTATTCTCCTTTAATAGATAGCCTTGCTCCCTACTTCACTGATTAAACAACTTTGTTGTTTTGTGAGAGGTGTTTTAGTTATAAGCCCTTCAGTTTCTTCCTTCTCCACCTAGAGATGTAATTCCTTCTGTGCCCATCTGTTTCCCAACAGAGGAGGGGTTTCTTCTATCCAAATCAAATCCCTCCGTCTGTGTCTTTGGCACCATTTTCTTGTGTCTCCTTAAAATCTCCAGGCATTACTAATCCCCCTCCCACCTAGAGTCTTAACTATTCCCTCTAATTACTTTTTGCCTTTGGACCTTATACCTCTCCCATGTTTCTTCTTCTTTGTAGACTCTTTGCTGGAAAAACGTATCTTACACATTGATCAAATCGACATTTGGCAGCACATTTGATTTACTGAACACTAGTATGTTGCTCACCCCACTCCAGTACTCCTGCCAGGAAACTCCCATGGATGGAGGAGCCTGGTGGGCTGCAGTCCATGGGGTTGTGAAGAGTTGGACACGACTGAGTGACTTCACTTTCACTTTTCACTTTGATGCATCGGAAAAGGAAATGGCAACCCACTCCAGTGTTCTTCCCTGGAGAATCCCAGGGACAGGGGAGCCTGGTAGGCTGCTGTCTGTGGGGTTGCACAGAGTCGGACACGACTGAAGTGACTTAGCAGCAGCAGCAGTGTGCTGCTGAATGAGCCGGTATGATAGACATTTTATAGGAAGCTGTCATTCAGGTTGAATAGCTGTGCACTGGCCAAGAACCACAGCTTTAAATGCTTTCCAGCCCTAGAAAATGTGACTATAACCCTGTCACACCTACTTCACAGTTGCACTCATTTCCCAAGCTGGCAAGGTAATGCTCAAAATTCTCCAAGCTAGGCTTCAACAGTACATAAATCAAGAACTTCCAGATGTTCAAGCTGGATTTAGAAAAGGCAGAGGAACCAGAGAACAAATTGCCAGCATCTATCTGTTGGATCATAGTAAAAGCAAGAGAATTCCAGAAAAACAGCTACTTCTGCTTCACTGACTATGCTAAAGCCTTTGACTGTGTGGATCACAACACATTGTGGAAAACTCTTAAGAGATGAGAATACCAGACCACCTTACCTGCCTCCTGAGAAATCTGTATGCAGGTCAGGAAGCAGCAGTTAGAACCAGACATGGAACAACGGACTGGTCCAAACTAGGAAAGGAGTATGTCAAGTCTGTATCTTGTCACTCTACTAATTTAACTTATATGCAGCGTACCTCACACGAAATGCCATGCTGGATGAAGTACAAGCCAGAATCAAGTTGCCAGGAAAAACATCAATAACCTCAGATATGCAGATGACACTACCCTTATGGCAAAAAGTGAAGAGGAACTAAAGAGCCTCTTGATGAAGGTGAAAGAGGAGAGTGAAAAAGTTGGCTTAAAACTCAACATTAAAAAAATGAAGATCATGACATCCAGTTCCATCCCTATCTCTTCATGGCAAGTAGATGGGGGAAAAGTAAAAACAGTGAGAGACTTTATTTTCTTGGCCTCCAAAATCACTGCAGAAGGTGACTGCAGCCCTGAAATTAAAAGACACTTGCTCCTTGGAAGAAGTGGAAGTGAAAGTCTCAGTCGTGTCTGACTCTACAACTCCATGGACTCTTTACAACTCTGTACAGTCCATGGAATTCTCCAGGCCAGAATACCAAAGTATGGGTAGCCTTTCCCTTCTTCAGGAAGTCTTCCCAACCCAGGGATCAAACCCAGGTCTCCTGCATTGCAGGTGGATTCTTTACCAGCTGAGCCACAAGGGAAGCCCAAGAATACACGACAAACCTAGATAGCTCATTAAAAAGCAGAGACATTATTTGCCAACAAAGGTCCAAAAAAACATTGTCAAAGCTATGATTTTTCCAGTAGTCATGTATGGATGTGAGAGTTGGACCGTAAAGAAGGCTGAGCACCAAAGAATTGATGCTTTTGTACTGTGGTGTTGGAGAAGACTCTTGAGAGAGTGCCTTGGACTGCCAAGAGATCAAACCAGTCAATCCTAAAGGACATCAACCCTGAACATTCACTGGAAGCTGAAGCTCCAATACTTTGGTCATCTGATGTGAAGCACCAACTCATTGGAAAAGCCCCTGATGCTGGGAAAGATTGAAGGCAGGAGGAGAAGGGGACAACAGAGGATGAGATTGTTGGATGATATCACTGACTCAATGGACATGAGTTTGAGCAAGCTCCAGGAAACAGTGAAGGACAGGGAAGCTTGGCATGCTGCAGTCCACGGGGTCGCAAAGAGTAGGACACCATGAGCAACTGAACAACAAAAACCCTGTCTAAAAGTCATCCCTGACCTTTTAGCTTATATACTTCAGCAAAATGCTGATTAGTCCTTCCCCTGCCCATCTAATCAGATTTGCCTGCATTAATTTGGACTTATTTATTTTCCTGTTTCTCCTCCCAGCAGAGGGCATACAGTTCTGGGTCCTCAGCTGCCAGGGTAAAGCTAAACTATTATGAGTCAGGTTTAGATTTTATGTTTGGGTTCTCCCTCAGACATGTGATTTGTCTGGGCAAAAGGTACATCTGACTACCGCATTCTATAACTCTTCCAAAGGCAGTAACAGACCCTTGCAATAAATGAGTCTGCACAGACTTGACCTTGGGAACTTTGATTTCCATTCTCATTGCTTTGAGTCATACTTTTCTCTGAAGCTGTGTTGGGTTTGTTTTAATACCAATTGCAGAGCTAGGATGTGTGTATTCATTCTATGTATATTCATTGATCCTCCCTCCCCCGGCCTTGGTGGCATCATGTGACAAGCAGGATGTTAGTTCCCTGACAGTGGATTGAACTCAGGACTCCGCAGTGGTAGCACAGATTCTTAACCCCTGAATTACTAGGGGAATCCTTATTCACTGATTTTTTCCATGTGCCAGACCTTATTCTACTCACTGGGGACTTAGTGAACAAAACAGACAAAAATCTCTGCCTCATTAAGGCTCTATTGCTCATGCACCTATTTCACTTACTGTTGGTTTAGAGAGGCAATCTCAGATTTCAGGTTTCTCTTTATAGGGAGATTTTAGCTGTTAGCCTGGTGAATCTAAGTTCATCATCTCTTAAATTATGTATCTTCTGCTACAAACAACAACAGTTCCTGAATATGCTTGTTCTGCAGAGTTCATCATGCTCTTTGCTTGACATGCTTTTCTGTACTTAAAAAAATTCTTGTTACTCTTCAGAGTTCAACTCAGGTATCACTTCCTCAGTGAAGCCTTCCATGATTCCCTTGGGTCAGACTGTAACCTCTCAGCTCCCACAATACTTTGTATGTGGAACTTACCATCTTGTGACTGTTAGTTATGCTCATCACTTTTTTAGATTAAAAACTTGAGAAATGGAATTGTATCTTGGTTCTTTCCTAATGCCTGTTACTTAATGAGTACTCAATACACATTTTTAAGTGAAAGAAAAGTTAAATATAGATGTGATTTAGTATAATTTACGTATGACGAGAGTGAAATAGGAGCTTCCCTGGTGGCTCAGACAGTAAGAATCTGCCTGCAGTGCAAGAGACCCAGGCTTAATCCCTGGATTGGGAAGATGCCCTGGAAAAGGAAATGGCAACCCATTCTTGCCAGGGAAATCCCATGGACAGAGGAGCCTGGTGGGCTATAGTACATGTGGGTTGCAAGAGTGGAACATGACTTAGTTACTAAAGAACAACATAGGTAGAAATACAGGCATGTACATTATAAAATAAATGTATCTTAAATGTAGTCTCAAGTGTTTACAAATCTATTTGCTAATTATCTTGCCAAGTCTCTCCCGTCATGTCCAAGTCTTTGTAACCCCATGGACTGTAGCCTGCCAGGCTCTGCTGTCCCTGGATTCTCCAGGCAAGAATACTGGAGTGGGTTGCCATGCCCTCCTCCAGGGGATCTTCCTGACCCAGGAATCGAACCCACATCTCTTTTGTCTCCTGCATTGTCAGGTGGGTTCTATACCACTGAGCTACCACAGAAGCCCTAATTATCTTACAAGTATAGAAAAAATGCATCAGCTTAGCTCTAGAATCCTCTAATTCTCTTTTAGAGTCACCTTCCCCCTGCAAGAGTAATCACTATTCTGACTCCTAACAACAGGTATTTTGAACTCTGATATTAAACTATGTGAATATATCTTTGTTTGAAAAGAAAGATTTAAAATAATTGACATCTCTATAACTCAAGTTTTTTTCATTTCAGACTTAGGACTTGAGATTTAAGTTCTCTTCCTGTCCTAAAATTTTATGACTCTAATATTTAAAACTTAACAGTTCTCCCATTTTATTGCTTATGCAATAGTGCCCTCTGATGATGTAATATTTCCTAAAATTTAAATAGATAATTTTAAACCTGAGAGCTTAGGCTGTGGTCAGGTAATTCTAGTGGCACATAGCTTCCTGAATCCACAGTAAGTTATTGACTGTGTGGTGCTGTCATAGAGTTGTTTAGCCAGTAGATGGTACTGGAATCTTGCTCTGCTGGAACACTTGACTATTCTTTGACAAAACATGTATTGATTTACTGGAATGTTTTGGTTCTTCTAAAGGACAGGACATAAAGACAGCATATTAAAAAGCAGAGACATTACTTTGCCAACAAAGGTCCATCTAGTCAAGGCTATGGTTTTTCCAGTAGTCATGTATGGATGTGAGAGTTGGACTATAAATAATGCTGAGCACAGAAAAATTGATGGTTTTGAACTGTGGTGTTGGAGAAGACTCTTGAGAGTCCCTTGGACTGCAAGGAGGTCCAACCAGTCCATCCTAAAGGAGGTTAGTCCTGGGTGTTCATTGGAGGGACTGATGTTAAAGCTGAAACTTCAATACTTTGGCCACCTAATGCGAGGAGCTGACTCATTGGAAAAGACCCTGCTGCTGGGAAAGATTGAGGGCAGGAGCAGAAGGGGATGACAGATGTTGAGATGGTTGGATGGCATCACCAACACAATGGACATGGGTTTGGGTGGACTCTGGGAATTGGTGATGGACAGGGAGGCCTGGCATGCTGTGGTTCATGGGTTCACAAAGATTCAGACACGACTGAGCAACTGAACTGACTGAACTGAAAGGGCAGGATATCTTCACCTTTGTTTTAATATTAGAGTACAAAATATTATGATGTCATAGGATTTTGGTAATTTAGAATATGATTTTCCTTTTGGGGTCCAAAGTTCTTGGTTAGGGGAAAGGAGGCTTCCTGAGCACTGTAAAATTTTGCTGTACCCATTTTCTGACCAAGTATGTACTGTTAAAAATATAATTAGATGCTGTTGTGATATTTTTTATATCATTATTGAGTTTATAATAGCTTCTCTTATATTTTCTCAAGCACTAGCTTGATATATAAAATGTCTATGATAATTTAACATTAACAGAGGTCCTTATACACAGAAATGTGGGAAACCACATTTAGAAGATTTGAACTGCATTCATTTAATAATTATAAAGTATCTGTGTTATAGAGGGGCACTGTGGTAACTATTGTGTTCTTGCCTTTCTGACAGTCTGTTTACAGGTGTAGAAAGCTGGATAGCCAAACTTTTTTCCATAGTGGGGTCTCTCATATCCTTTTATTCCCTTCCCAGTTTGTTATTTTACCTGTAAGTAAATAATTTATATCTAAGAGTTTCTTCTTTGAGACTAAGAGCAGGTTACAAATAATATGTAGAAGGAAAGAATACAGTTCTCTTGTGTATATTAATATGCACAGAAAGATGTTTGAAAGTATGCCACATCTGGTTACATAGAAGGATGATTTGATTTGAAGGATATCTCTGAGCAAACATCCACCTTCCTTGTAAAAATAAACGAGACCTTCTGTGATTGGCAATGAAAGGAGCATCCCTATGGGGAGGGAAGGACATTCCTGTTTCTTAGACTCACCTTCCTCTTGGAGGGACTTGTGATGCTTTTCTTTATCACCATCTCCACTCTGTCATCAAGGGACACTGTTTCCTTTTTAATTCTTTAAATCAAATTTACCCTCCAGTCTTTCTTGGTATTTTCAGAATAAGCAACAATTAGAACCGGACGTGGAACAATGGACTGGTTCCGAATTGGGAAAGTAGTATGTCAGGGCTATCTTGTCACCTTGCTTATTTAACTTACGTGCAGAGTACATCATGAGAAGTGCCAGGCTGGATGAAGCACAAGCTGGCATCAAGATTGCTGGTAGACATATCAATAACCTCAGATATGGAGATGACACCACCTTTATAGCAGAAAGTGAAGAGAAACTAAAGAGCCTCTTGATGAAGGTGAAAGTGGAGAGTGATAAAGCTGGTTTAAAACTTACCATTCAGAAAACTAAGATCATGATGATATCTGGTCCCATCTCTTCATGGCAAATAGATGGGGAAACAGTGGAAACAGTGAGAAACTTTATTTTCTTGGGCTCCAAAATCACTGCAGATGGTGACTCAGTTCAGTTCAGTCGCTCAGTTGTGTCTGACTCTTTGCAACCCCATGAATCGCAGCACGCCAGGCCTCCCTGTTCATTACCATCTCTCGGAGTTCACTCAGACTCATGTCCATTGAGTCCGTGATGCCATCCAGCCATCTCATCCTTGGTCATCCCCGTCTCCTCCTGCCCCCAATCCCTCCCAGCATCAGAGTTTTTTCCAGTGAGTCAATTCTTCTCATGAGGTGGCCAGAGTACTGGAATTTCAGCTTTAGCATCATTCCTTCCAAAGAAATCCCAGGGTATCTCCTTTAGAATGGACTGGTTGGATCTCCTTGCAGTCCAAGGGACTCTCAAGAGTCTTCTCCAGCACCACAGTTCAAAAGCATCAATTCTTTGGTGCTCAGCTTTCTTCACAGTCCAACTCTCACATCCATACATGACCACAGGAAAAATGAACAATAAATGGCATGCTTTTTTAATAGAATACTATACAATGAAGAAATAAACACAGCCATGAAATTAAAAGATGCTTGCTCCTTGGAAGAAAAGCTGTGACCAACCTAGACAGCATATTAAGAAGCAGAGACAATACTTTGCTGACAAAGGTCCATCTAGTCAAAGCTATGGTTTTTCCAGTAATCATGTATGAGAGTTGGACCATAAAGAAAGCTGACCACCAAAGAGTTGATGCTTTTGAACTGTGGTGTTGGAGAAGACTCTTGAGAGTCCCTTGGACTACAAGGAGATCCAACCAGTTCATCCTAATGGAAATCAGTCCTGTCATTGGAAGGACTGATGCTGAAGCTGAAGCTCCAATATTTTGGCCACCTGATGCAAAGAGCCAACTCATTAGAAAAGACCCTGATGCTGGGAAAGATTGAAGGCAGGAGAAGGGGATGTCAGAGGATGAGATTGTTGGATGGCATCACTGACTCACTTGACTTGAGTTTGAGTAAGCTCTAGGAGTTGGTAATGGACAGGGAAGCCTGGCATGTTGCAGTCCATGGGGTCACAAAGAGGCGGACACAACTGAGCAATTGAACAGCAAGAACTTCAGAATCAGTTCAGTTCAGTTCAGTCACTCAGTCGTGTCCGACTCTGTGACCCCATGAATTGCAGCACGCTAGGCCTCCCTGTCCATCACTAACTCCTGGAGTTCACTCAAACTCACATTCATCAAGTCAGTGATGCCATCCAGCCATCTCATCCTCCGTCGTCCCCTTCTCCTCCCGTCCCCAATCCCTGCCAGCATCAGAGGCTTTTCCAATGAGTCAGCTCTTCGCATGAGGTGGCCAAAGTACTGGAGTTGCAGCTTTAGCATCATTCCTTCCAAAGAACACCCAGGACCGATCTCCTTTAGAAAATACAGATGAATAAAGGTAGTATTGCCAAAATCTTGACTGTGCATCAATGCTGAAGATAAATACAGAGTTTTGGAAGGATAAGAAAAATGGCTTTATCTTTGCCCAGCAAAAGGGAATACATAGCAATCTAGCACCTCAAGAACTGTGCCCCTTTTCCCTCAGGAATAGGGAGTTTTATATCATTCTGAAGGTCTTGTATTTTTTTTTTTTCCTTCTGCAAGTTTTCACAATGGCCACAGCTGGCTTTGGCAACTCAGCAACCAAGACTGGTGTCACTGAAGTTATCTAGCCCATGGCCTTTTTGAAAATGTGGAATGCTACAAGACAGTGTAGGGGGAAGAAGAATGTCAATTGCCAAATACAATACATAATCAGAGAGTAATTAATTTTGTTTAGCTTTGTCAAGGACAAGTCTAGCTATAAGTGTTTGTTAGTAGTAATAGCTAGAGAATAACCAAGGTTGTTTAAATCTTGCAGGCCTGTTTGACTGGTATGCACCAAAGGCTGTTCACTCATGCTGTTTTTGCTGCAACAATAGAACATTCAAAGGATTCTTGAAATCTTCTGACATAATCAAGTGAAAATAAGCCAAGAGTCACCCATGATCTGATTCATAAGATATAGCTTGCTCTCTCGTCTAATCCCAGCTCAGGGGCTCCTCCTGGGTGAAGGACAGCTCCACTTTTCTCCACCCACAGACCCGGAACCTGACAAAACCCCACCATCCTTTCAGATTTTGGTTCGTTCTGGAAGTTGTGCCCTTCTACCATGAAGGTGTCTACCCCTTCAGGGGAGGTCTGTTAGTCTCCATTTAGGAACTCTAGTTCCAAATAGGAAAAGAAGTACATCAAGGCTGTATGTTGTCACCCTGCTTAAGAACTTCTATGCAGAGTACATCATGAGAAACGCTGGACTGGAAGAAGCACAAGCTGGAATCAGATTGCCAGGAGAAATATCAATAACCTCAGATATGCAGATCACACCACCCTTAGAGCAGAAACTGAAGAGGAACTAAAAAGCTTCTTGATGAAGGTGAAAGAGGAGAGTGAAAATGTTGGCTTAAAGCTCAACATTCAGAAAACTAAGATCATGGCATTTGGCCCTATCACTTTATGGGAAGTAGATGGGGAAACAATGGAAACAGTGTCAGACTTTATTTTTTTGGGCTCCAAAATCACTGCAGATGGTGATTACAGCCATGAAATTAAAAGATGCTTACTCCTTGGAAAGAAAGTTATGACCAACCTATATAGCATATTGAAAAGCAGAGACATTACTTTGCCAACAAAGGTCTATCTAGTCAAGGCTATAGTTTTTCCAGTAGTCATGTATGGATGTGAAAGTTGGACTATGAAGAAAGCTGAGCACTGAAGAATTGATGCTTTTGAACTGTGGTGTTGGAGAAGACTCTTGAGAATCCCTTGGACTTCAAGGAGATCCAACCAGTCCATTCTAAAGGAGATCAGCCCTGGGTGTTCATTGGAAGGACTGATGCTAAAGCTGAAGCTCCAATACTTTGGCCACCTCATGCGAAGAGCTGACTCATTGGAAAAGATTCTGATGCTGGGAGGGATTGGGGCCAGGAGGAGAAGGGGATGACCGAGGATGAGATGGCTGGATGGCATCACCGACTCGATGGACATGAGTTTGAGTGAACTCCAGGAGTTGGTGATGGACAGGGAGGCCTGCCGTGCTGCAATTCATGGAGTCACAAAGAGTCAGACACGACTGAGCGACTGAACTGAACTGAACAGAACGCCATGCCATAAATCCAGAATTATTACAGGAGATACACATCAAACGGAGGAAAGGAAGTCTTATCTCATTTGAATGTCTCTGGTCTAGAACTGGACACCAGAGAGCCCTCTTTCAGGGTATCTTAATTTGAATTGTGCCTGTTTTTGCCCTGTGTATTTTAGTAAAATTGCGTTGCTATTGTATATCTGGATATGTAAATGAAATCAACTCTAAACCAATTTTTCTAAAACTAAAGCCTACTGAGTAAGAGTCAACATTGTTTTCTTTTTATATAAGTAGCTTAATTGAATGAGTTAAGAAACAATATAGTAACAGTTACTGAGTTAAGTCAGTGAAAAGACCATGTTCTCTAGTAAAACTGTTAGTATATGGTTAGTATTTATGGGTGGGAATGTATTGTACTTCATTTTGCAAATCTAGGAGAAAGATGCCCTAGTGCCCCCTGCTGAAGGTTGAAGTTTGTAGCCAGCCCTATCTGCAATAGTGTGTTACAATGAAAAAAGCAGACTGGATTTTGTGAGAGGTAGGATTGGGTAGTGAAAAACGCACACGAAGAAGAATTGTATTTTACTTTTATTTATTAGTTATATTACCTTAGGCAAGTTATCTGACCTCTCTAATCTTTAGTATCCTTGTTTATAGGATTGATGTAATGAACATGCCCCAGAGGCTGATGGGGAGGATGGTGAGGTGATCTGTGTAAAGCACCAACACAGTACTACACCCAGAATAAGTGTTCTGTGTTACACTCTCCGCCCACCGCCCACCCCACCCCACC